>JAZHYW010022531.1:0-27573 GCA_037355805.1 Ixodes ricinus
TTGATGATTGGATTACAATCAGAAGCAGCGGAAACAGCAAAGATACTATATTTACATATTTACAAAAATCTATAATTGAAGAGCGCTCATCGGGCGGTTTGTCGTTGGAACGGTGTGATGGCTAGCTCCGTGCCCGTGCCTCACGTGAATCGCGCATCAACGTTGGTTCATGGCACGTGTGTCTTGGAGCGCTTTTCTTTCACGTCGTTTTTGTGCTTCTACAGATATCCCCCCCTAGTGAGGAAGCCTGGTGACGAGCGTTAAGTTGGGCGTGGTTAAAAAAAAAACTGACTTTCTTTTTGACCGGACAGCGGCTTGGAATTGTAGGGACGAGTTCGGACGGTGCGGTAGTTTGAAGAGATTCGTAGAAAGCAGGTTTCAATCGATCGATAGAAACTGTATCTGTCCGGCCGTTGATGAGCAGAGTCATGTGTTTGGGGTTCCTGCGGAGTATCCTGAACGGTCCGTCATACGGTGGTTGCAGTGAACGTTTCACTGCATCGTTCCGAACGAAAACGTGGGTGGCCTCTGCCAACGCTGGATTGACGAATATTGAAGTCGGTTGTGTGGTTCTTGCGGGACAGGGTCGCAGCTGCGCCATGTGTTGACGTAGACGGCATGCGAAATCTTGTATATCAAAAATGTTATGTTCTGTGGGAGGTTCAATAAATTCCCCTGGAATACGTAACGTTGTGCCATAAACTAGCTCAGCAGTAGTGCAGTGCAGGTCATTCTTGAGCGCGGAGCGGATTCCGAGTAGCACCAATGGCAAAACTTCAACCCATGATGAAGGATTCACGGATTGTGCCATGAGAGCTGTTTTTAGTTGCCGGTGTAATCTTTCAACCATGCCGTTGGCTTGTGGGTGGTATGACGTGGTGTGAATATGGTTAACTCCCAGGGACTGCGAAAGGTGGCGGAAAAGAGATGATTCGAATTGTCGACCGCGATCAGTTGTGATAGTAGCGGGTATCCCGAACCGACTTATCCATATACTGACGAATGCGTGGGCGACATCTTCGGCTGTTATGCGAGAGATAGGAATCGCTTCTGGCCATCTTGTAAAGCGGTCGACACAGGTGAGTAGATATCGGAAACCTTGGGACGATGGTAGTGGTCCCACGATGTCTAGGTGTACATGGCTGAAACGAGCGTCAGGTTGTTGAAAAACGCCGTAGGGTGTGACGGTGTGTCGGTGAACTTTTACTTTCTGGCATTGAAGGCAGGTTTGTGACCACCGTCGTACGTCTGCCTTCATTCCTGGCCAAACAAAACGTGAAGTAATCAAATGTTGAGTAGCACGTATGCCAGGATGTGACAACGTATGTAGAGCGTCAAATACAGTGCGCCGGAAATTCGAAGGTACGTATGGTCGAGGGGTGCCGGTTGAAATGTCGCAAACCATTGTTGTGTTGCTCTCCGGAACGTCTACGTCTTCAAGGATAAGGGCTGTCTGTGATGTGCGCAGTTTAGTTAATTCGCTGTCGGTCTGTTGAGCACGAGCTAGTGCCGTGAAATCGACTGGTGGCCGGGTTGTGGTAATTTCATCAATGTTTAATCGAGATAACGCATCGGCAACAGAGTTCTCTTTGCCCGCAACGAACCTGATGTCGGTGGTAAATTCCGAGACGAAGGACATATGTCGTATTTCTCTTGGTGTGTGATTAGAGTTGTTGGATTTGAAAGCGTATGTCAGAGGCTTGTGATCGGTCCAGATACAAAACTGTCGACCTTCTAGGAAGTGGCGGAAGAATTTTACGGCAAGATACAATCCAAGAAGTTCCCTTCCGAAGGTACTATATCTTGTTTCCGCAGGTAAAAACTGTTTTGAGAAAAACGATATGGGGTGCCATTTACCGTTCTGGAATTGTTGTAGCACTGCGCCTGCTGCAGTGTCAGATGCGTCTACCATGATAGAAGTCGGTGCATCACATTGCGGGTGGGTTAGCAGTGTTGCTGACGAGAGCGCCCTTTTGATGTTCACAAATGCGGCGCTGGCTGGCTCTGTCCAAGTGAGGTGTTCGTTTTTGCGCAACGACCCTGCGAGAAGCTTGTTAACTGGCTGGAGTATGGCTGCACAGTGCGGAATAAAACGACGATAAAAATTTACCAGCCCCAAAAACTCTCTGAGCTTGGTGGTAGTGAGAGGCTGTGGAAATTTTTCGATTGCTTCAATTCGCTGTGGTAATGGGCGAATCCCAAGGTGGTTTACGTAGTGTCCCAAAAATGATAGTTCTGAAACGCCGAACTCACATTTCGCTGCATTGATGAGAATTCCGTAGTCGCTGAGGCGAATGAAGAGTTGACGAAGGTGATTGCGATGTTCCTTTTCATCTCGGCTGAACACAAGAATGTCGTCAAGATAAGCAAAACAGAATGGAAATCCACGCAGCACTTGGTCCATAAATCGTTGAAATGTCTGTGCTGCATTTCTTAGACCGAATGGCATCCTGGTGTATTCATACATGCCGAAAGGAGTAACGATTGCAGTTTTTGGTACGTCACAGGGTTCGACGGGAATTTGGTGGTAAGCCTTCACTAGGTCGATTTTTGTGAAGATTGTAGACCCATGTAACGAATTTCCGAAGTCTTGAAGATGGGGAATGGGGTAACGGTCTGGCACTGTCACATTGTTGAGAGCACGATAGTCACCACATGGTCGCCAATCGCCGGATTTTTTTGGCACCATGTGTAAGGCTGATGACCAAGCACTTGATGAGGGACGTACGATGCCGAGTTCGATCATATGTTCGAACTCCTGTCGTGCTATTTTGAGCCGATCAGGAGCAAGGCGTCGAGGTCGTGCGAAGACTGGTGGTCCAGTTGTTTCTATATGGTGTGTGATGGTGTGCTTTACTGTCTGTGGTGTGTTGGATTGCCGGAGTAGTTGAGGAAACTCGTCTAGAAGCGACTTCCAAGGAGCCCCTGAGACCTGCGTCGATATAGTGAGGTTGAGGGACTTCGTCTTGGACAGAATACCGTGAACGTAAAGGTGCGTTCCTCTGTCCAAGAGTACGTTGCGACTGAGGTCAACGACGAGGCCAAAATGTCGCAAAAAATCTGCTCCCAGAATGGGTTGTTGAACATCTGCCACATAGAATATCCAGCGGTACGTCCTCCGCAGACCTAAGTCGAGGGTGAGTGACCGTTGACCATACGTTTTGATGGAAGAGCCGTTGGCAGCTTGTAACGGTGGTGTGTCTGTTGGGTGCCGTCGTTCCTCTTTTGTTGGTGGTATTACACTTACTTCAGCGCCAGTATCGACGAGGTACTGAAGTTTAGTGACGCGCTCGGTCACGAAAAACAGACGGCTTGTTCCGTGGCCCGCGACGCCTGCCGTCGTCAGCGTCGGGCCTGCTTGTTTTCCCGGAACATGCAGGGCGGCTCACATTTTCTTGCGCTTGTACCGAAGGTGAAATGGTACCAGCAAGTGCCGCTCCTGTTTGCAGACCTGGATCGACGGCGTTGGGGCGGGCTGGCAGAAAACTGTCGTGACGCCGAGCGATGTGTCGACAGACGTAGTTGTGCGATCTCTTCGGAAAGTTCTTTGACTGTCGACACGAGTGCTTTGTTGGACTCCATTACCTGCGTTAAGGCTGTCTTCTCGCTGTGATATTTGGCACGGGGTGTTGGGTTGTGCAATTTGGCAGACGTTGGGAATGCTTACGTCCATGATTTGATCTGCCATTCGGGCTAAAGCCTCGATAGAGACCGTTTCAGAGGTGGCGAGTATCATGCGTACTTGACTCGGAAGTCTCTGTAGAAATAATTCTCGGAGGATGCTTGCATCCAGAGTGTTGGCTTTTTCACCGAGGAGTTGTCTCATACGCCGAAGCAGTTCTGATGGTTTCCTGTCTCCAAGTTCTTCTGATGTCAAAAGTTGTTGAAGCCGGCGTTGTTCAGACTCGGTTGTACGCCGTATCAGTTCAGACTTGAGAGTGTCGTACGGCGCCTCTTGAGGGGGTGCACGCAAGATGTCCCGAACCACAGCTGCCGTTGCTTGTGGCAGCGATGAGACCACATGGTCGAATTTCGACTGCTGAGATGTTATTTTGTTTTTGCGGCCGTATAATACTGCCAGATGCGGCCGTATAAGTGCGTAAATACGGCCTTATTTCGCGATATACGCGTGCAAATATTGCCCCTGATAATGATATATGGGCCCGTTTCGGTCGTGCAAGCAATAAGTCATATGTACTCGCCAAGACAAGTTGATTGATCTATATTGCATGAGTCTCAAATAATTGGTTAATTATTGTTAACATCGTTAAAGTGAAGTTATTCCAGGTATTTGGACCATTTAACCAATTGCACATTTTGAAGATTGAAAGACAAATGAAATTTGGTTGTATGTTTGACGTGTGACATTATGACGAAGTGCGTCAGATCGGAAAGCGAGTTAATCAAATAATGGATTTGAGATCGCAGCTCATAGGCGCCCGTTTCCGAGTTAAGCGGTGTCGGCGTCGCCATCAAAGTAACCACCCCGCTAAATTTAGCGAGAAATTGAATTGGTACTTATATCACTTGACGTCAATTTCCCGCTAAATCTGGCAGTGAAACTAATCTTGTTCGTGTTTCCCCGCTAAATTGAGCGGGGAAACACGAACTCGATAGCTTACTGAAGATGCAAGACGCTACTTCGTCGTCCCGAATCCTTTTCCCTTCGAACGCCTGCGAAGCCGTTGCGCCCTACGCAGCATCTTTCAAAACCTTTCTCGCAGCATCGTAACCATCCGCTTGCGAGCGTCTGCGATTCATCGTGTGTTGAAAGTGGTGTCTTTTATGTGCAACTCTTTCGTAAAAATATTTGAAATTTAAAAACGCGAACCTAAGAGTGTACTCATAATTTTAAATTTATTGGTAAAAAATATATATATACACTTATTTATTTATTTATTTATTTACTTGTGGACATCGTGCGCAAAAAAAA
This sequence comes from Ixodes ricinus, assembly GCA_037355805.1. Taxonomy (NCBI): domain Eukaryota; kingdom Metazoa; phylum Arthropoda; class Arachnida; order Ixodida; family Ixodidae; genus Ixodes; species Ixodes ricinus. Next base: position 4,934 of record JAZHYW010022531.1, read on the forward strand.
ATAGTCGCGCTTATTTCTTTATTTTAAATTATGATCTGGGTTATAGGGCGTAAAACATAGTATCTTCAAACTCGCATCATTTTCGGTCACTTTCGAGCTAGACAGTTTGGAAGTTCAGAAGTTGGACGTCAGAGAGCTCTATGTTCACTCGGTATTGACAGCAGGGTAGACGCTATGCATGATTTAGGCCAATCGTGTCTCCGGTTAGGGTCACGTGACTACAGTCTAGAAGCTGGTGATGAAGCAGAACACAGCACCTGCCTGGAGCCCAAGGCCACACATAGCATTCACTGCACTATCAGCCTTGGGTACAAGTGACAAATCCGCACGTTGATTCCCCATAAGATAAGACCTTTGTGCACTCCCGTTTTGGCCTGTCCTTCTCTACTTTTCTCTCTCTCCCTAAGCTGAAAGCGTGATAGATTGTGCGTGGTCACGTGGTTTTACGGATGCGGATCCATGCAGTTAGGTGTGGTCTGCGCCCGCGTGGGTGCTGCGAATTTCTGCTTCTGCAAGCGATTTCAAAGAAGCCCAAGAATTTTTGTGATGCGTTCAGTGCTCGTTTTTAAAAGTGACAGGTTGTGCTACATCGTGTTGATTCTTCACGGACACCTTCCTTCTCGTTTTTGTGTTTGAGTGGTGATTCCGTTGTGGCCGTGTCGACATCTATCTGGGATTACCTTTCAAGTCCCGTCTCGTCAACGTAAGTGCGCTGCAACCTACTTCGCGACAATAGATCGTTTTCCTAAAGGTACTCTTCTATATTATTTCTAGAATTAGGCTGTGTCTATCTCCTGGCAGCCGGGAGAATAATTGTGCAGAATGTTTCGGCATTGGTGCGATTGCGCTACAAGCAGAAAGTTCCGATACGCCGCCGACAAAGTTTTGACGTGTCGCCAAGAAGGACAACAACAAAGAATCTTAATTGCGTGTTCTAAAATTTGACGCGCGGCTTTACGAGTCGCTTGTAAAAAGATTGTTACGATTTTGCGAAATACTGGTAAACAACGCTAGGTTACCGTCATAATCTAAACCCTGAGATAAGGATAAATCAAATAACGTACAACTCTCATTGACTCAGGGTTTCATATTATGATGTTTCCTAACCGGCTTGCCTACATACCTTTGCTCCTTGCAAAGTTTACCGTCTCGCAGACGGCACAAACCGATCCCCTGACGGCCGGCCTCGCGGCGCGACAATCGCTCGAAGCGGGGAAACGGTGTTATGTAACGAAAGACAAAGGACATCTACACCACGAATGGCAAAAGCCGATGCATAGGCGTGCGCGAACGTAAACAACGGTAGAAAAGTGGAGTTGCTCGCCGCTATGAGATGCGTGCCGCAAACTCGGTAATCCGCGGGCGTATCCCTCTCCTGCCGCTCATACTTTCTCTAACTTGAGGGACACTATCTCGCGGTTCATGCCGACGAAACGATCGGACGATCGTCGCTACAGCCGAGCGCGGCACAGTTTACCATTGCTCTCGCTATGCAGGATCGAAGAGTCAACCACCAGCATGGTGGATACCGGTGTTCGACGTCATGATGTGACGTACGTGCAATGCCTAAATAGCGGGTGTTATTTTTTTATTCTTGCAGATTTGTTTTAAAAGAAGCCGTGAAAACTACACTTATGCGGTTTGTGCGAGTGAGTTATACGCCCAGGGGGACAATCGTAGTTTTCTAATCTTTGCGATAAGTCGACTTATTAATTAAAATTCACTAATTTACTTTTAATTAGTGGAAATGAGACATATGGTTTCAATTAGAAACTTGCTGAGCGTCGTCCAAAACCCATAAATCAGTAATTTTTAGAAAAACTTAGAGCGCGTGTGAAGCGCAGTAGTGCGCTGAAGTTACCACTCGTGGACCAGGTACAAGGCTGTGGCTAGATAAGAGGCGGAAAAATTGCGCGGGCGCCTGACTGACACCACTAGCGTTGTACCTGCTCCACGAGTGGTAACTTTCTCACGCGCTGAAAGTCTTTCTGAAAATGACTGATTTATGGATTTTGGACGACGTTCAGCAAGTTTCTAATTGGAACCATATGTCTATTTTCACTAATTTAAGAAACAAGTGGTGAATTTCAAATCATTAGCCGACTTATTGCAAAGATTAGCCACCCACATAATGTCCCCCTGGGCGTATAACTCACTCGCACAAACCGCATAAGTGTAGGTTTCATGGCTTTTTTAAAACAAATCTACAAGAATAAAAAAAAACCTGTATATCAGGGTTATCAGGGTCCTGATATCTCCATAACAAGACCCTGATACGGTTATATAAAAAATTGGGCAGATCTGGCTTAATAAGGCTTATATAAACTGATTTACTTGATATCGCCAGATCTGCCCAATTTTTTATATAACCGTATCTATTTTTTATATAAGTTCAGATATGCCATTTTCGTAAGGGGCCATACGCACGAACAGTCAAGATGGCACCGGACACACGCTCTTTTTGGAAGGTTTATTGTACACAAAAGCAGACAGCGTCCCAATAGACCTCTTTCTAAATTTCCCAAGCACCGAGGTGCATGCTATACTTTGTCTCATCGTAGTATGGACTATTGTTAGCCGCTCGTGCTAAAAGCGCGAGCTAGTTGCTTACAATGAAGCCTCCGCGGCTGCACGAGCGCTCGCGCAGCGAGTGCTTCGAACAAGGCAGTCAAGGCTAGCCGCTCGCGCTAGCACAGCATTTGCGGTTAGTCCATGCTAAGGTGAGACGAAATATACGAGTGTCGTTACACGCGTTGCACGTGCTGGCGTCTGCAGTAGTAACTGCTCTAAAGCAAAAAGTCTAAAACAAATTTTTCCTCTCAGGCGCGTTCGTCAAAGCCTTATTATGATTATTTACTTCGAATCTTTTATTAGAGGAAGGCCAGCGCCCGCGCGGACCGTAGAATTACACTTTCAGCGTTCTTCTCGATGCTTCGGTAATTTAGAAAAAGGTCTGTAGACCATTTGCTATATTACCCAAGCATCAAGGAGAATGCAGGGATTAGTGTTCCACGCGCCACACGCGCACGCCTTCCCCGTATAAAAGATTCGAAGTAAATAACCAAAATAAAGCGCTGACAAACGCGCGTGCAAGATACCATTTCTTTTAGGTATTTTCTTTAGAAAAATTAGTAGTGCTGAGGCCAGCGCGTGCGGCGCGTGGAACACCAATCCCTGCATTCTCCTTGATGCTTGGGTAATATAGCAATAGGTCTATTGGAACGCAGTCTGCTTTGTGTGCTATCAATACCCGGCCGATTTAAGTCAAGGCAATCCGCTTTCCAAAGACGTTGCCATGACAATTATCGCGTTCATTCTAGGCTTAGGAATGGCCAGAATCGAAAGTCTATCTAAAAATGCGGCGAGGTCATCCTCATGCTTTGCGATTTAAGTGAGGTAAGGCAAAGCGAAAGCCTCCTGCACCATCCGTTGCTGACGAACGCGCCCGATATTGCAGCTACAACAACTATTAGTTCCAAAGCGAGCGGCGATCACTCACCGGGGCACCGCCATGTTTCCCCGCATCCCTGCAACGCATCCTGTACTAAGATGCCTCTCAGGTGGCTCGCCCTCCCATTGCGGCCGGTCCCACAGCCTTGTACCTGGTCCACGAGTGGTAACTTCAGCTCACTACTGCGCTTCACACGCGCTCAAAGTCTTTCTAAAGATTACTGATTTATGGGTTTTGGACGACGCTCAGCAAGTTTCTAATTGAAACCATATGTCTATTTGCACTAATTAAAAGTAAATTAGTGAATTTTAATTAATTAGCCGACTTATCGCAAAGATTAGAAAACTACGATTGTCCCCCTGGGCGTATAACTCACTCGCACAAACTGCATAAGTGTAGTTTTCACGGCTTCTTTTAAAACAAATCTGCAAGAATAAAAAAATAACACCCGGTATTTAGGCATTGCACGTACGTCACATCATGACGTCGAACACCGGTATCCACCATGCTGGTGGTTGACTCTTCGACCCTGCATAGCGAGAGCAATGGTAAACTGTGCCGCGCTCGGCTGCAGCAATTACCCGGTATCCCGACGATCGTCCGATCGTTTCGTCGGCATGAACCGCGAGACAGGTGTCCGTCAAGTTAGGAAAGTATGAGCGGCAGGAGAGGGATACGCCCGCGGATTACCGAGTTTGCGGCACGCATCTCATAGCGGCGAGCAACTGCACTTTTCTACCGTTGTTTACGTTCGCGCACGCCTTTGCATCGGCTTTTGCCCATTCGTGGTGTAGATGGCCTTTGTCTTTCGTTACATAACGCCGTTCCCCCGCTTCGAGCGATTGTCGCGCCGCGAGCCGGCCAAACGGTGATCGAGCGGCGGCGGCCCCGTGTGCAAGCTAGCGGAGACGTCGCCGTCAGGGAATCGGTTTGTGCCGTCTGCGAGACGGTAACCTTTGCAAGGAGCGAAGGTATGTAGGCAAGCCGGTTAGGAAACATCATAATATAAAGCCTGAGTCAATGAGAGTTGTACGTTATTTGATTTATCCTTACCTCAGGGTTTAGATTATGACGGTAACCTAGCGTTGTTTACCAGTATTTCGCAAAATCGTAACAATCTTTCTACAAGCGACTCGTAAAGCCGCCCGTCAAATTTTAGAACGCGCAATTAAGATTCTTTGTTGTTGTTGTCCTTCTTGGCGACACGTCAAAACTTTGTCGGCGGCATATCGTAACTTTCTGCTTGTAGCGCAATCGCACCAATGCCGAAACATTCTGCACAATTATTCTCCCGGCTGCCAGGAGATAGACACGGCCTAATCCTAGAAATAATCTGGAAGAGTACCTTTAGGAAAACGATCTATTGTCGCGAAGTAGGTTGCAGCGCACTTACGTTGACGAGACGGGACTTGAAAGGTAATCCAAGATAGATGTCGACACGGCCACGGCGTAATCATCTCTCAAACACAAAAACGAGACGGAAGGTGTCCGTGAAGATTCAACACGATGTAGCACAAGCTGTCATTTGTAGAACCGAGCAAAAAACGCATCACAAAATATTCTTGGGCTTCTTTGAAGAAATCGCTTGCAGAAGCAGAAATTCGCAGCAGCCATGCAGGGCGCAAAAAAGAAACTGCATGTGGATCCGGCCGAACGCATTCCGATATTGGCAAGGTCATCTGTCAAGCCAAGTGACCACGCACCTTCTATCAAGCATTCAGCTTTGGGAGAAAGAGTAAAGGAGATAAGGACAGGCTAAAACGGAAGTGCACGAACAAAAGGCTTATCTTATGGGGCATCAACGTGTGGATTTGTCACTTGTACCCAAGGCTGATAGTGCAGTGAATGCTATGTGCGGCCTTGGGTTCCAGGCAGGTGCCGTGTTCTGCTTCATCACCAGCTTCTAGACTGAAGTCACGTGACCCTGACCGGAGACACGATTGGCCTAAAACATGCATAGCGTCTACCCTGCTGTCAATACCGAGTGAACATACAACTCTATGAAGTCCAACTTTTGAACTTACAAAGGAGCTGTCTGGCTCGAAAGTAACCCAAAACGATGCGAGTTTGACGATACTATGTTTTACGCCGTATAACCCACATCATAATTTAAAATGAACGAAATAAGCGCGACTATTTTTTTTGCGCACGATGTCCACAAATAAATAAATAAATGTGTATATATATATATATATATATATATATATATATATATTTTACCAATAAATTTAAAATTATGTGTACACTGCTGTTAGGTTCGCGTTTTTAAATTTCAAATTTTTTTACGAAAGAGTTGCACATAAAAGACACCACGGACAGCACATCTTCCGACTTTCAACACACGATGAATCGCACACGCTCGCAAGCGGATGGTTACGATGCTGCGCGAACGGTTTTGAAAGATGCTGCGTAGGGCGCAACGGCTTCGCAGGCGTTCGAAGGAAAAAGGATTCGGGACGACGAAGTAGCGTCTTGCATCTTCAGTAAGCTAACGGTTCGTGTTTCCCCGCTCAATTTAGCGGGGAAACACGAACAAAATTAGTTTCACTGCTAGATTTAGCGGGAAAATTGACGTCAAGTGACATAAGTACCAATTCAATTTCTCGCTAAATTTAGCGGGGCGGTTACTCGATGGCGACGCGGACACCGCTTAACTCGGAAACGGGCGCCTAAGAGCTGCGATCTCAAATCCATTATTTGATTAACTCGCTTTCCGATCTTATGCACTTCGTCATAATGTCACACATCAAACATACAACCAAATTTCATTTGTCTTTCAATCTTCAAAATGCGCAATTGGTTAATTGGTCCAAATACCTGGAATAACTTCACTTTAACGATGTTAACAATAATTAACCAATTATATGAGACTCATGCAATATAGATCAATCAACTTGTCTTGGCGAGTACATATGACTTATTGCTTGCACGACCGAAACGGGCCCATATATCATTATCAGGGGCAATATTTGCACGCGTATATGGCGAAATAGGGCCGTATTTACGCACTTATACGGCCGCATCTGGCAGTATTTGCACACTTATATGGTGATATCTGGGCGTATTTGCTCCCATATATTCCCTATCTGACTACTTATATTATCATATCAGGCCGTATATAAAATATATCAGGGCCATATCTGACATTTTCGTACGGGGTCTGCCATCGTATTGTAGCCAAACGCAACGAGGTGGCGCTCGCCTCCGACCCTATTTTTTTGGCTAGGCGCGAGCATGGTTCCGGTATCGCCCGAGTCAAAGGGAACAGCTACAACATCATCATCATCAACTCTCGCTGGGCGCTCGGCCATCTCGGCGCAACTGGCGCGGCCGGCCGCTCGCAACTGAGTGCTAATTGTATTTATTTTAACATTTTTTTAGTTTCAGTTTTTGGTTTACGGCTTAGCATCCTATTGAAGAAAAATACCCGTCTATTCTCCATGGCCCTAGCCCATAATACCAAAAAAAGACGAAGACGAAAGTGCAAATATACCAAAGAGTTAGCCAGCGCTGCGTAAGTTTGTCTTTCTTTTGTATGCGTGGACTTGAGTAGCTGTTTTGCGAGTGCGCTGTTCCGCCTGTACAGCACCACGTCATTCATAGCCTTTGCACTCTCAACGCCAGGGATGAAACTGCACTATTCGATTTAAAGCACTATTCGCACACCCCTACTGGTATCACAATAGCAGACGTCAAATCTCCCGCGCTCTCGCGGCCGCGAGCGATTGTATTGTATTGTATTGTATTCTGCGGCGCAATCTCTTTGAAACGAGAGTCGAAGTTGGACACGCCAAAAAAGTTTAAAAAAAGAAGAAAAAAAAATAGGGTCAGTTGGCAGTGCCCCTTGCGGTCGTTTCGGTGAAGGGGAGGAGGAAAAAGGGAGAGGGCACGGCAGTACGCTCGCCGCTCTCATGACAGGCATCTTAGTACAGGAGGCGTTGCCCTACCGAGCCAGTCACGTGATTTCAAAATTCCCCTCTTAGGTACAGCGGCTAACTTTAGCCGCGGTTAGCGCTTCGAGCAAACGGGCCCAGGAGATTGTGGGACTCCGTTGATGGGGCGAGTCACTACCTGGTGGATTAGAGAAGGGGATGAAAAGGGGAATAGGTGAGAATAAAAGAATGAGGAAAGGGGTAATCTTTGCGTACTGTGACTGCTATGCAGAGAGTCTCAAGAAGGGACATGCAATGTTCAGCACAGCGCCACCGCAATAACGTCACCGTCTCCGCCACGCCGTGAGCAGACCCCGAACCGACCGCGAGGAAACGCTTCAGCCAGTCTCCGTGCCCCACTGCCCGTGAGTTTAAGTTCCAGCGCGGCACCCACATGACGGCCGGCCATAACGTCGCCCCTCCTCCTCCTCCGGTACGGCTCCAGCCCGGCACCGCGGCACCGCTATGTTAAAACTCTCTAGTCACTGTTTCGCATCTGGCCGACTCCCTGTGAAGTCAAAGTCTGTCTTCAAGGCCTGTTTCTCTAAGGAACCGTAGAAGTGCACGAAACGCTGTTTCTGTCGGCCCCGGTGACCCTCAGGATCCCCAATGTTGCTGACAGTGGCATGTACAAGTCCTGCTTGGGCGTAACTCTGAAGAAACGCTCCTCTGTGTTCTTCATGAGCAGGGTACAACAGGAGCGCGTGCTCGAAATCTTCTGGATCCCCACAGTCTGGACAGTTGGGGTCTTGTTTGCGGCCCATCATGTGAAGCTGATTTCCCGTGTATGGACACCCAGCCCGGAGTCTGTGTAGCAGTGAGGCGTCGGCACGTGCACTGTTAGCAAGTCCCGTGTATTTAGTGAATATTTGGGGTGAAAAACACGCTATTTACACAAATTACCATAAATTTACACGTTGAGAAATGGGTAATTCGTTCAAAAATCACGCGAGGTTGTAAAAAACGTGTTTTGGTTCGGTTATACACGCATAGCCGTGTAGCCGACCTCGAAAACACGCCTCAGCCCCGGCGACGACCGCAGCATTGCCGGCTATCGAAGCATCGGAATGCTTGTGGACATACCTAGAAAGTTCCGTGAAGACAAATGCCGCGGAAAGAAACATGTCTCGGGGACAGCTAGGCACCAAATGCAGTTACGGCATGTCGCGGGACGGGGCGAACCCCGCGCTTTCGGCGCTTACCGTGCTCGCTGCCATTTTTTTCTAGTCGATGGCAATGCGGCTTCCGTTTTGTCGCCGAGGTTTGTATTTATTTTAGGGGTCTTGATAATAGTTTCTTCACACCACAAATAAAGTTATGGGTGTAATTACTCGTTCTTAACAGTTAAAATGGATATAAAAAGCGTGCCCTCGATCTGAACACGTGACATTGCAGTTGGTTTCGTTTTGGCTTCAACCCTTCAACTGCAAGCGAAGGTGCCGCCGCTTCCCATGCAAGCTCCTCAGAATTTACAGCGCTCCGTGATGGCCGGTGTTGCTGCATCTGTAGGTTATCTTTAAGTTAGAGCTGACAGGAAAAATCTGGCCACGGCGCAACGCCGATGTACGCTGGAAGGGCTGGAAGCGAAAGCCGGTTTGCTTTCACTGTTTTTGTTTGGTCGGAAAAACTTTCGCAGCAACGCACGTTTAACATGGCGTCGGTATTGTTTTGGTTTGACGGGAATGGGAAGCTCCTCGATTTGCGAGCACATGTAGCGAATACGTGACCGGAGAAGTGCCCCTGTGATGTTCCCGGGAGACGGAAAGTATCATTCGTTATCGTCGTGTGTGCTTGGAAAGCGAAGGAGTCATAGGGTCCACGAGTGCGCAACCGCAAGCCAAGGCTCACGGCAGCGCTGCGTTGACTTCGGCGATCTCGTTCTGTTTGGTGCAACACGGCGATGTGAAAAAGAGCTGAAACGTTCGTGGTGTATGGTGCGGTGCTTGGAGGTAGAAACCCAGAGCGCAAATTGGTTGTTGTGGGGTCGTCGTCAGCTGATCCGGTCCAGCTGGTCCGGGAGGACGCAGCGAGTGTTTTTAAAAGTAAATCTTTCTTAGTTCTGTTTCAAAATGTGGAAGTATCCCAACGGATAGCGTAAGTAAAAAGCTGCGGGTGTTTTCAACAAAATTACGTCGTTTTAATTGAACAATGGACTCCGGATTGTTGTCCTAAATCTGCCGTTTTTATGCTTCGTGTTGGACTGCGTTTCACAGCGACGTGTTTGCACAGCGACGCACACCGCTCGAGTAGATGATTCGGTCCTGCAAACGACCGGTTATGCAGAATTTCAGTGAAACTTAAGTCACCACCGATATTTTCCTGTAAATCTCGTGTGAGTTTGTTGCGCACATCATGCGGTGTGAATAAATTAGGGCAAGATTTCCTACCTGCCCACAGATGCATGAACTGAGACCATTTTTTACGTAGTGAACATAGTGCTTTTTCTTTATTTTGGGAAGTGGCGTTGGTGCATTTATTATGGTACAATCACTTGAGAGTTGAGAAGTCGGAGAGAGCAAGCAAGCTTTCCCAACTTTGTCTCTTTTTCTCTCTGGCACTGCCCCTAGTTTCTAAAGTTTCAGTTTCAGTAGGCATACCTACTAGCAGGTACAAACTGCTCTAAAGCAGGTTAAAGGCGGGGAAGTCAGGACGGTGCGCTTTTCGCAAGGTGACGGTAAATGCTTTTGCGAGGTATGCGAAATATGCAAGCGATTTTGTTACGCCCGTCGTTCGCGCCTCTCCAGCAAAACGAATAAGATGATCTACAAAGGCGCAATCACAAGCCAATATTTACGATAACAGTGCGTTTGCTTCGGTGGTCCGTGTAGTTGTATTGTACACTGCTTTCTGCAACACCGTGTCATGACGAAGAGCTGGAACGGTCACGGTTTGTGCTAGCCTACCGGTTGACAGAAACCCACATCGCCCGTATCGGCACCGAGTGCACTTGGGCTGTTGATGCTCAAGCCTTTCATCCGCGGCTTGTCGCCAGCTGCTCCTGCTGCTCAACGGTGAGGAAGCGGCGAGAGTGACCTTTGAAGTAAATGTAAATCCTCGTTCATCCAGTTATCCGGAGAGTGTGGAAGATGTCCAAGGTGTACTGAGGGCAGGAAGTACGAGCGTTTTGCCTTGCTTTTATAACCGAAACCAGAGCAACGAGATACCTGTGTTGCGTACTCCAAAATGACGGAAGAAATATGTTTCAACAGGTCAATTACGTCACCGGGGATGTAGGCGAGACGGTGCGCACTGTTTAAACGCTTGCAGTATCCACGAGTGGTACCAGGAAAACGACGTCAACAGAGAAGGAGCTTGCGATTCAGCATAATGCAGTGTTACGGGCCCGTGAATCTTCAAAGTTCAAGGTGGTGGCGGTGTAAAAAAAAAAAAAAAACGCATCAGCGCTACATCAGTGATCGCGAATAACACCGGTCACAAACTCCCGAGCCCCACCGCTCCACTCAACACCGACACGACATACGACAAGAAACTGCATCAAAACGCCCCAAAAGTGAAGGCGTCTGCTCCCGTAGTGCAACCAGCGGAAGTGAAGTGCTGGGCGGATGTCCTTCACAAGAATATATAAAAAATGCTTTGCACAAGGATCATTTCCATTTATTATTAATTACATAATGATAAAATCCCAATAATTTGTTTTCTTTTTTATCTGATTCAAGCTAGTCGGACTGCTCATAACACTGGTCTAGCATAACACTGGCTACGCTTTTGGCAGCATACGTGATCGAGGTGTCTGTACGTCATCGAATGCACCCCTTCGCAGGCTGGCCGCCGGCACTCCGACTGTTTTGAAAAAGTGGCAGGGTTGTTTTCAGAGCAAGTGTATCTTTCCACGCGTCGCGTCTTTTGGTAGAATCCTCAAGCCACCTGAACATTGCATAGATAGTCCACACGTTAAAACACTGAAGCTCTTAAAAAAAAATTTAAAGAAAAAACTAGGCCTGTTTGCGGTGCACACAGCCTTTCTACCGTTGAAAATGGCATAAAATCGGTTTTTAAGCTAATTGACATCTGGTCTTAGCCGCTAGCAATAAACTTTGAAGGAGACTGAGCATTCGGCTACGCGTAGTTTACTTTTACGGCGATAAAACACGGTTGTTTCTCCTCCAAACACCGGGTATTCAAAGTACTGTACTTACCAGACCACATACGATTTTTAGACTTTAGCATATGTAGCTTCTGAATATTAAATAACACAATAGTTCTGCATATGTTATGTCTGTACCGAAAATTTTGCATGCAGATAAACCAATATGTGAACAAAGAACATTAAATTTTGAAGCCGCTCTTTTATGCAAAGATCTGGGCCACAAACTCGCCCCTGGTATCTGTCTGCTGGCATGGATAAAAAACAAGTGAATGTCGTGTGTGAGGACCAGTCGGCTTCTGCCGACAGATCTCGTCTAGTGGTACTCCCACCTCCAAGGCCTTGCATGTGGCGGCTGCTAGAGAGAAGCTATATAATGCATTAAGTTGCACATTTGATATCAACTATGGTTTACTTTGTGTAATAAGACTAAACTTGGTGTAATGTTTTATTTATCTCTTACCAATTCTCGTGTTTTTTGTGTGTTTTTTTTTTTTTTTGCATTGCAATGTAGCTTTTGTTAGGTTTACTCGCGGGCAGGGTGCTCGCGGCAGTGCGAGTATTATTGGTTTTCGTGCTTTTGTTCTTTATTTTTATTTGACATTGTTTATAGCTCCCTTATTATGTAATGTCCTTTTTAAACGGCCCTTAAGGATAAATGACGATGAAACGAGTGCGACTAAACAGTTTTTTCGCGTATAAGTTGCAGTAGCCAGTAAAAGACTGCATCACTTTTCCTTTTGAATAATTGAGGGTAATGAACATGCTTAATTTCAATTGAAATATTAGGGTTGTATAATGTTGCAATAAAAGGCTGCAAGCTGTATTTTTGTTTAAAAATGACCAATATGAAGAAAAAAATCCGTGTTTACGCCCTTTTCCGCAACCCATCATTGTATCGAAGTTTTGTTTTTCGCCTACGCAAATTTTTTCTCCACCACTTTTCTTCTTCCAGTAACTTTCGGTTCCTTAAATGGGCATCGGAACTTGCAAATATCCGAATAGGCCGCGCGCGAAGTCCTGTGCGCTCTTGCTTATTCCATGTGACACGGATGAGAGCGAGAGGATAGCGCAGTTGCTCACCTTGGAGAGCAACTGCGCTAAACATCGTCTTTGTCGAAACCGCAAAAAAAAAAAAAAAGTTTGTCGACGAAACGTTTTACGGTGGTGCTGTCGACGAAACGTCACAGTGTCGGCGAAACGTGTATCCATGAAACGTGTGTCCACGAAAAGTTGTCCACGAAACGTAATTTCACGAAACGAGTTTCGACGAAATGATAGGGACCCGTGTGGAAGGTTCCGAGGAATCGTTAGAGGCGGCTTGCCAATCGCCACTCAAGGATGTGAATGGAATTGCTGAAGCTCATCATTAATTATTCGATGCGCTTCGTTGAATCGATCCAAAAGAAATGTCGGCGCCTGGTCGTCATGGGCCCTTCCAGCCAGTGTGTCTGCTCGCTCATTGCCGGAAATTCCAACATGAGACGGGATCCACTGCATGGCGAGTGTCCACCCTAGATCCTCCACTGTTTGAGCCTCTAATGCAACTCTAGATAGTATGGCGTACGTTTATCAGTTCGTTGGAGCTGTTGGAGTGCACCTTTAGAGTCGGTTAAAATTACAGCCTTAGTGGGCAACGTAATGTTCTTGATAGACTCAAGCGCTCCCCAAACTGCCACCAGCTCTGCCGTCGTTGATGACGTCACAAAGTTAAGTCGTCCAGCAACATCAAAGTCAATTTCTGGAATTGTGATTGCAACTGTTGCTGTCTTCTTGGACCTGTTGATCGATGCGTCTGTAAATACCTGAATCCAGTCCTTATAATCGTCATCTAGGCGTTCTATGGCAGCTGACCTCGCAACAGTTGTCGGTATATTTGCTTTTCGCTGTGGAAGAGGTAGACTCTCGCATATCACTAGTGGTGGACGTGTCGAATGCAGAAGCAAAGAAGGAAGGAACTCTCCAGGACCTCCAATCTCTCGATCAAATCGCAATATCAAATGCCCCAGGTGAGAGTTTCGTCTAGCCCGAAGGTGAGATCGGATGCTAGACTCAAAGGGCACACCACTCATGCGACTAACGTTGCGCATGGCTCTCTCCTCCAGTTATAGGGAAATCGGCCATTTCTCGGAAGACACGAGTGTCGCAATATTTTCCGCCGAAGGGGGAGCCCCAAGCAGCTGCAAAGAGCAATTCGGTGGAATGTGTCAAGGTCTCTAATTTGGGCTCTTCCAATGGCTAAAAGAGGGAGCGAGTACAAGAGCCTAGACATTACGAGACCCTCATAAAGTTGGAGAAGAGCGCGTTGTGGAGCGCCCCAAGAGCATCCTCCAAGTTGTCATATGACTCGCAAGAGCCGTCGGCATCAACCCAGTGTCCTACGAACTTCTGCTCTCCAAGTCACGCAGTCATCCAAAACGACTCCGAGATAGGTGTGCTGTCTAACCCTTCTCAGTGGCATCCCAGCAAGTTTCAGCTGCAGTGCGTTTTGTGGTGCTCGACCTGCTGGCCGGTACAGAAGTGAAGCTGTTTTTTTCAGCTGACAGGGTAAGGCCCAATTTTGATATCACTTGCGCCGTCGCATCAACGGCCACTTGAAGGCGATTGCGAATTGCGATCGCATTCTTCGAGGGTCCGATGCACCAAATCGCAACATCATCCGCGTATATGGCCATCCTTGTACGGAAATTGGAGTGTCCTGTTGGTAAGCAACCAGGGAGGGTAGCCATCGCTATGGTGAAAAGTATGGGGCTCAACACGCTGCCTTGAGGAACTCCTCGGTCTATTGGACGTGGTGAGCTGACAGCTTCAGGTAATTTGACGCGGATGGTTCGTCCGGAAAGGAACGCCTTGATAAAGGAAAGTCTGTTACAAGGAAGATGACCATCCATTCCAAGCACTTTCAAAAGACAAAATACGCGTACTTGCTTTCACGTAATTACGAAGCAAATAAATAAATGTTGGAAGCATTTTAGGCGCGATTGTGTAAGCCAGGCGTTCGTGACGAGGGCTAAGAACGGGCAGTTTCGGCGAGAGGGGCCGCAACGTTGCAAATAACACGGTACGAAAAATGTACGGTATACTAAAATAGTTATTTTTGATAGAGAAAAAATTAAACCCTAAACACGCCGGTTATGTTAATAGGTATAGTTCTAGCATGGCGTTACCGCAGGCTATACTTTTGGCTACCGTGAGCACAACAACGCTCCTGGCGCGCGCTGAAAATTTTGCTTCAAAGGCGCAGCGCGAGCTTCCAGTTGTTTGTTACCGCACGATAGCCTGCGGTAACAAACTTCCTATCAATAACCATAGAGCAGTTTGATCACGTGTTGCAATGCACTAAAACCGAGACGGTGAGCAGCGAGTTGCGAACCTGTGACACGAAGGAAGCAATACTGTGTAAGCTGCTAATCCGGAGCTTGATGGTCACAGTGTGCGGCTCATTTTTTAGGGCTCTAATGACCAGGCAAAGGGCAAACAGGATATCTTCATCACCCTCAAAAATATTTTGCTACAAACAGTGACGTGGCCGGTGCCTAAAACGCGCTCGCCTACCACAAAGCTTCACAAGTTGAGGTTTCTGCAACTTTTAAATATCAGCGTGCTCGTTTTCCTGCCGCGCATCAAACATCTCCGTCCACCGTAATATGGTCCTGGCGTAAACGCTTCGCATTTCTAGACAAATCATTTTTAGCGCACTGACCAGCGTCAGCGAAGCGGGCGCACGGGAAATCCTGGAGAATCTATCCCCGCCTCTTCCGGGGCGGTAGTTCCAAGATGGCGGAAGAGACGGGGATATAGATTCTCCAGGATTTCCCGTGCGCCTGCTCGCTGGCGCTCATCATTGCGCTAAAAATAATTTATTTATCTACAAATGCGAAGCGGTCAGGGTAAGAGCACATCACAGGTGACGGAGATGTTGATGTGCGTTAGGAAAACGAGCATGTATATACAGTGGCGTCACGAGGGTCAGCGGCACCCGGGGCGGTAGCCCGCCGCGACACCCCCCCCCCCCCCGCCCCGCTCGCGCGTGTCCCGCCGCGGCTCCCCCCCCCCCTCCACCGCTATCGCGTGGCCCGCCGCCCCCCCCTTGTGGCCCGCCGCCCCCCCCCCCTCGTGGCCCGCCGCGACACCCCCCTGAGCGCTGCACCCGGGGCGGTCCGCCCCCCCGCCCCCCCCTTGTTACGCCACTGTGTATATATCTAACCCTTGCGGGAACCTCAACTTGCGAAGCTTTCTGGAAGGCGAGCGCGTTTTGAACACCGGTCACGTCACTGGCTGTGGCAAAATATTTCCGAGGGAGACGAAGATATCGTGGTGTTTGCGCTTTGCTTGACCATAAGTGCTCTAAAAAGTAAGCCGCACGGTGACCGTCATGGTCCGGAAGAGCAGCGTTCACGGTATTGATGTCTCCGTGTCCCAGGTTCACAACTCGCTGCTCACCGTCACGATTTTTAAGCCGGGGTCACACTGCTAGTACTAGAGTGCCTCGATGTCCCTCTGTTTAGGGTGATGCCATCGTTTGTAGTACCCGATGCCGACAGCACGCGCTCACAGGAAAAATACAAAGAAATCGCAGGAAACAAAATGTCGCTGTAGCACAGTCAACGCCACGAGCGCGTGCAGGGACACGCTCTTTCACGCGCTTGAGAACAAAAAATAAAAATAAACGTTAGAAACAAAATGGCCAGATGTCATCACCCCAAGCAAAGCGCACATGAAGGCACCCTAGCTAGTACATGCTACAAAAGACAGTCTGCAAGCACGAGTCACCACAATATCCGTCGTTAGAATGCATCGTGCCAAGTTTCTCCCTGAACATATTGCCAAGTGGCATTCGAAGCACGGATCTCGCGGTGACTCGCGTTCGAATTTGTATGCAGATTGCCTCTTTGTATGATGTGTAAGCAGTGCGACTTGGGCTTTGGTGTATTGCAACACGTGATCAAACTGCACTATGGCTATAGACCCGTAGCTCTCGGGCAGGGGGCGCGAGCGTGTCGGCAAGACCGGCAAGACCAGAGCCGTTTATTGAGAGAGTTTGGCCATACATTGGTTTGGATAGGCGAGCATCTCGAGGCCAACCACAGGCCGCGAAACAGCCCCTAGCGGTGGTCGTGTGATCTAAATATGTGACACGACTATACTTCGTTTCACCTTATGTGCGAGCGAAGGCAAAACTGGAAGCGAGAGCACGCAAGCTCCGTGCGTTCAGGCTTTGCTCGAGCGCGCGAGGCTGCATGGGGAGAAATGCAAAAAGCGCTGGTCTCGCGCTTCTAGCTTTGGCTTCGCTCGCAGATAAAGTGAAACGAAGTATAATTTGAGCCGTGCCGAGCGGAACTTTGCGTCTCAAGACGCTCGCGCACCCACCAATTGACCCCACCCTTTGCACTGTTTTCTTTCAGCCAGTCTCAGGACGCTGTTCTAGCAGTGCAGACAAAGGCATGGGCACGAGCGCGTGGCTTTGGAAAGTGCCTCCTATGCACGAGGTCTCGTAGAAACAAAAGCGTTTCGCTGAGCTAGGCTCACGCGCCTGTGCCTTTGTTTTCACTGCAGACATTTGTGAGATGGAGTAGAGGTCTCCTGATTGGCCGACGTTGTGTCACAAATTTAGTTTACGCTCTAAGCGTGGGGGGAATCTTTTGCGCTGGCGGCGGCCTTTGCTCCGCCTATTGTCCAAACTCTCCTAATATACGGCTCTGGGCAAGACTAGAGTGCCTTCATACACGCGCGCGCTTTTGCTTGAGTGGTGTCAGCAGTAGCAACTTTTCTAAAGCAAATATATAAAACAAATGGCATGTTGCACGCGCGTTCGTCAACGCTTTATTTTGGTTATTTACTTCGAATATTTTATACGGGAAGGCGTGCTTGTGTGGCGCGTGGAACACCAATCCCTGCATTCTCCTTGATGCTTGGGTAATACTGCAATAGGTCTATCCGGTGTCACTCAGCTCGAGCGCGTAGCTTTGGCTAATGCATAGACGCCATTTTACCACCCAAGTCCCGCACCGAGTGCGCGAGAGCGACACGCGCTGGCACATTCAGGGCAACAATGGATGTCTTCACCCTCATGACAGACAGACATGCACCCTCAAAGACGCGACGATGTTATGCTGGCAGCACCATCCAGGCGGCGCTGTAACGTTCGATTTTGTACGTGCCACGTTCGAGTGCAAGCATCTGCAGCATCTGTAAACGCGCAATAACAAAACGTATAAAAAAATGAAATATAAAATAAATTAAAAAAAGCATTACGCAGCTCGCGGCCTCAGCGTCCCATTAAACACTCCTTCCATCTTTATTATTTTATTGCTTTCTTTCATAGCTTCCCTGAGCCCGTATGTAAAATAATGTTCCCCTGAACGGTGCTCGCACTTCGCGCGGGCGCGTGCTTGGCAGGGACACTGAAAGCTCGGAGCGCGCTCTTGTAGCCTCCGCCAGGGCCGTAACCAGGGGGGGGGGGGGAGGGGGGTTAGGGGTTCTGACCCCCGAAAAATATTTTATAGTATAGTGCGTGGTACATGGTCGGTGCATTTGCAGCCAGCCGATTTTAATCTCCACCTCTGCGCACGCGCAGTGGCGCCGGTCGGCTACCGGGTACCAAACCGGGACCGGTTCTCCGGTTTGCTATGACTCTCCATTATATGCCACTGATGCACATCATTCATAGGCGAAAATAAGACAATAGACATTTTCAAAATGGCCGCCGTTGTCCCCGAAAACCCCCCGAAATTTTTTTCTGGGTACGGCCCTGGCCTCCGCTATGGTGGCACTTATAATGAAACGAAGTATAAACAGCTGTAGTGGGGAAGCGTAATGACGCACGTTCGAAACGCGAGCCAAATTTTCTATTTTGTTCGCCAGCGCTGCTCAAACTTGAGAGCTACGGGCCATAGACTTTTTTAATGTTTACAAAATCACAGTCCCGCGTGCGGTCTTCACAGCTCCGCACGTGCGTGTTCGTCGCTTCGGAAAGCGAGGAAAGCACGCGCCATACGCACGAACAGTCAAGATGGCACCGGCCACACGCTCTTTTTTGGAAAGGTCTATTGATAGGAAGTTTTAAGACAGCGCGCGACCGCAGACTACGCTACAGTGCAGCATTGCGACCGGAAGCTCGCGCTGGGGATTTGGAGTATAATTTTCAGCGCGCGCCAAGAGCTTTGCCGTGCTCGCGGTAGCCTGCGATAACGCTATGCTAAAATTGTTTATTAACGTCATCGGCGTGTTTAGGGGTTTTATTTATTGCTCTACCAAGAAGAAATGTTTTAATATACCGTACATTCGTGTACCGTGTTATTGCAACGTTGCGACCCGGCTCGCCAAAAACTACCGGTTTCTCGTCACGAACGGCTGGCAAACACAGACGCGATAAAAGGCTTCGAGAAATTTTTATTTGTTTTGTAATTACCTGAAAGCAAGCACGCGTATTCTGTCTTTTGAAAGTGCTTGCAGCAAATGGTCATGTTCCTCGTAACGGCCTTCAAACGAGAAACCATTTCCGATGTCTATTGCTCGACATCCGTTGCGCGACCAGTTATCTCCTACTTAGGGCAAAGAATAGACTTTTCGTAGACTGTACGCGCTAGAGATCTACACTAGTAGCGGGAGTATTTGCTGTCCCGTCGAGCACAGATTGAGCTGGCAACCACAAGACCAGAAATCCGCAGCGTAGGCGATATATAAGAAGTCCCTAATGAAATACACCAATTTGTAAATTACCGAAGCATCAAGGAGAATGCAGAAAATGGTGTTCCACGCACCGCACACGCTGTCGTCAGCAATAGTAACTTTTCTAAAGCAAATGCCTAAAACAAACGGCATCTTCGTCGTTAACGCTTTATTTTGGTTATTTACTTCGAATCTTTTACACGGGGAAGGCGTGCGCGTGTGGCGTGTGGAACACCATTCTCTGCATTCTCCTTGATGCTTGAGTAATTTAGCAATATATTTATTAGGGGGGATTGGTGGCCGAATGCTCTAGCGCACAACGGCTCCGAGCACTTGGAGCGAAAGCTCGTGCGGCAGAACGATCCTGGGTTCAATCCTTACCTCTGCCCGTTTTGATCTGGATGAGCATCGGACCGGCGTGCTGTCATGTATCACTATTGCGTGACGCACGTTAAATACCAGGCTAGCGGTTGTACTACAATGGCTAAATTGTTCATCTACAGCTGGGAGACTCGTCGCCCATTGAGGCAGACCAAGATCTAGGCTGTATAAACATACACACAACCCCCCTAATGAAATTAAACATCCCGGTACCTTCGTGCAACGCTGCTGCGAGGCAGAACCGAATTCATATTCTACTGTTTTGTTAAAACTGCTTCACGCACGGCGACCAGAACCATGCGGTAATAGCAGCATCAAGGCACCAGGGCCGACAGTCCCTGCCACCGTCTCCGCGCCGCCGCCGTCCCCACTTCTCTGGTTCTCCGTTCGTCCGGAAGAGGGCGAGCAGCGGGCTGGAGTTGCGATATATAGGCGTTGGAGTTGCAAATAGGCTCTGCTTGCAAAGCCAGAGTATCGCGTTCCTTTTTACTGCTCCGCCAACTCCGTATTAGGGAGTTTTTGTAGACCGCGTTTCGCCCTCCGCTAAGCCCTCCGCAACGAAGAAGCCGCTACTGCGCCTGCGCGCCGATAGCCTTGACTGTAGAGTTCCGGGTATCGTAGCGGGTTGCGGAGGGCGTTGCGGGACGGCGAAGACGGTCTACGAAAACTCCCTATTGGCGGAGAAGCGGTCACGTGCGCCGAGCTGGATCCATCCTGCATGAGGGAAAGCGAATTTACAGGCGCCGAGTTTCGGGCGGACCATGCTTCTCGCTTTGCGTTTGCGGACCACGGAACACATAATAGGGAGTTTTCGTAGACCGCGTTTCCCCCTCCGCTAAGCCCTCCGCAATGAAGAAGCCGCTACTGCGCCTGCGTGCCCATGGCCTTGACTGTAGAGTTCCGGGTATCGTAGCGGGTTGCGGAGGGCTTAGCGGAGGGAAAACGCGGTCTACGAAAACTCCCTAATAAGGAGTTTTCGTGGATCGTTTTCGCCGTCTCGCAACACTCTCCGCAACCTGCTACGATACCCGGAACTGTACAGCCAAGGCTATCGGCGCGCAGGCGCAGTAGCGGCTTCTTCGTTGCGGAGGGCTTAGCGGAGGGGAGACGCGGTCTACGAAAACTCCCTAATGTTCAATGAACCTCCCAGTTCGTTCGGTTTTAGTGTAGAATGTCTACACTAAAATCATTCTATACTAAAATCGAACGAACTGGGAGGTTCTTTGACCATTGAACATGATGTGTAGCCACTGGGTACAGTATAATCGCGCTGTTTTACAACGCGCGCCATGTTTAAGAGTTTTTTTTTCTTTTTAAAGTCTGGGAAGCAGACGACATGGAATACGATCGCGATGCTCCCGTCTGCGGCGCTCACGAAGTGATACGCGACCGGCACATCCGGGCACTACGGCTTGCAAAGGGACGACGTTTTCGCCAACTACTACGTACGTTCTACCGAGGGCATAAAGAAAAAAACTGCAGTGGCTTAGCTCGGCTATGCCAGGATATACGTAGCGTGAGCGGTCGGGCACGTCGCTCAGCCTCCTGGCGACGCCGTTTGCTAGACGTTCCTCCCTTTGCTCCGGTGTCTCCGCAGCACGTTTAGCCTTCTTCTGTTCCTTCTTCCTACGCTCAACCGCTAATTGCCGTGCAACTACTTCGGGATCCGAAGAGTTAGCTTCTCCGCTCTTCTGCGCCGCAGAGAAGCAATTTCGCTCTCCTTCTCCATGGCTATACCACTGGCAAACGCCCCGCTATATGTATACCCCCACTGATACCTCTGCGCATGCGCACAAAATGAGAGGCGCTATCAAGCGGCTCCGGTGCAGCGTCAGACTTGGCTACTGCGCAACGGAGGCGCACAGCTGGGCACGCGGCGGCGCCAGTGCGTCTGCCGCGGCTATGACGTCACTCCTCTGGAATGCGCAGACCGGCGAGGCGCGCGCGGCGGCGGCGGCTCCGGCGCGCCAGCTGTGCGCCGTGGGACGTCACTGCTCCTCGCGCATGCGCAGCACGGCTCTCCAGGAGCCACGCGGAACTGCTCAACCTCGGCCAGTGTAGCTCACGCAACAAAAAAGACAAATGACTGGACAACTGCGCACGTGCGGCGCCTCGCCGCACTCTATCTTCTCTGCTCCGCACACTGCCTCACAGCTACGCCATTCGCGCCTCCGGGTCTCCTGCAGAAGCGACAGTCGCTTCCCGCAGTGCGGCCGTCGGAAGGGAAACATTTATGCAGCTATTCATGCAGTCAAAGGTACGGGAATACGCTTGAGCGCTAATCAAAGCTGTGCACGCGTGCTCTCTTCCTTTGTTTTGAAATGCCACAGAAAGTTGTCTACGAATATAGCTTTTCCAAAAAAGGGCTCCTGGGCGGTTTTCTTTTCGATGTTCGTGCGTATGGCGCGTAATTTGCTCGCTTTCCGAAGCGACGAGCATGCGCGTGCTGGGCTGAGGAGATCGCACGCTGGACAGAGGACTTGTAAATATTGAAATAGTAGATTCTGGTCAAATCCTACTGGAAAAGCCATCAAACGGCAACAAACTCACAGTGAAAACAGTGAAAAAAAGGATGCTTGGCCACACTATACACCGTATTTTCCGGTGTATAGTCTGCAGGAGCAAATTTGGGGTCAAAAATAAGTTTTTGCTTAGATAGTCCGCACGCCGTCCATAGTCTGCACCTGGTGCTTAGTCAACAGGAAATTCTTCTCATACACGGCACACCTTGAGTCCTTGACAGATGTCCGTTTTCTTAGCTCACAGAGAGATGGGATGCATAAATCATCATTAATATACTCTTTCATTCACAAGATTTGTCTCGTCTCATCATATTCAACAATATTTAAAAACAAAAATTCTGTGTAGTTCGCAGGCGTAGATAGTCCACACAGCCTAAAATTTCAGCTTTTAAACATGTATAGTCTGCGAACTATAGCCCAGAAAATACGCTATATATTAAAAAATATCTTACATCCGGCCTTGGGATGCGACTAATGGCTTCAAAATGCAGTCACTGAATAAGTGTGTGCTCGATAAGTGTAGCTGTGCTTGGGGAGGACTGCTAGCACCAAGCTGCCAGAGTGCCTGCCACTGGTGC
>JAZHYW010022532.1:0-32039 GCA_037355805.1 Ixodes ricinus
AATCTATAATTGAAGAGCGCTCATCGGGCGGTTTGTCGTTGGAACGGTGTGATGGCTAGCTCCGTGCCCGTGCCTCACGTGAATCGCGCATCAACGTTGGTTCATGGCACGTGTGTCTTGGAGCGCTTTTCTTTCACGTCGTTTTTGTGCTTCTACAGATATCCCCCCTAGTGAGGAAGCCTGGTGACGAGCGTTAAGTTGGGCGTGGTTAAAAAAAAAAACTGACTTTCTTTTTGACCGGACAGCGGCTTGGAATTGTAGGGACGAGTTCGGACGGTACGGTAGTTTGAAGAGATTCGTAGAAAGCAGGTTTCAATCGATCGATAGAAACTGTATCTGTCCGGCCGTTGATGAGCAGAGTCATGTGTTTGGGGTTCCTGCGGAGTATCCTGAACGGTCCGTCATACGGTGGTTGCAGTGAACGTTTCACTGCATCGTTCCGAACGAAAACGTGGGTGGCCTCTGCCAACGCTGGATTGACGAATATTGAAGTCGGTTGTGTGGTTCTTGCGGGACAGGGTCGCAGCTGCGCCATGTGTTGACGTAGACGGCATGCGAAATCTTGTATATCAAAAATGTTATGTTCTGTGGGAGGTTCAATAAATTCCCCTGGAATACGTAACGTTGTGCCATAAACTAGCTCAGCAGTAGTGCAGTGCAGGTCATTCTTGAGCGCGGAGCGGATTCCGAGTAGCACCAATGGCAAAACTTCAACCCATGATGAAGGATTCACGGATTGTGCCATGAGAGCTGTTTTTAGTTGCCGGTGTAATCTTTCAACCATGCCGTTGGCTTGTGGGTGGTATGACGTGGTGTGAATATGGTTAACTCCCAGGGACTGCGAAAGGTGGCGGAAAAGAGATGATTCGAATTGTCGACCGCGATCAGTTGTGATAGTAGCGGGTATCCCGAACCGACTTATCCATATACTGACGAATGCGTGGGCGACATCTTCGGCTGTTATGCGAGAGATAGGAATCGCTTCTGGCCATCTTGTAAAGCGGTCGACACAGGTGAGTAGATATCGGAAACCTTGGGACGATGGTAGTGGTCCCACGATGTCTAGGTGTACATGGCTGAAACGAGCGTCAGGTTGTTGAAAAACGCCGTAGGGTGTGACGGTGTGTCGGTGAACTTTTACTTTCTGGCATTGAAGGCAGGTTTGTGACCACCGTCGTACGTCTGCCTTCATTCCTGGCCAAACAAAACGTGAAGTAATCAAATGTTGAGTGGCACGTATGCCAGGATGTGACAAGGTATGTAGAGCGTCAAATACAGTGCGCCGGAAATTCGAAGGTACGTATGGTCGAGGGTGCCGGTTGAAATGTCGCAAACCATTGTTGTGTTGCTCTCCGGAACGTCTACGTCTTCAAGGATAAGGGCTGTCTGTGATGTGCGCAGTTTAGTTAATTCACTGTCGGTCTGTTGAGCACGAGCTAGTGCCGTGAAATCGACTGGTGGCCGGGTTGTGGTAATTTCATCAATGTTTAATCGAGATAACGCATCGGCAACAGAGTTCTCTTTGCCCGCAACGAACCTGATGTCGGTGGTAAATTCCGAGACGAAGGACATATGTCGTATTTCTCTTGGTGTGTGATTAGAGTTGTTGGATTTGAAAGCGTATGTCAGAGGCTTGTGATCGGTCCAGATACAAAACTGTCGACCTTCTAGGAAGTGGCGGAAGAATTTTACGGCAAGATACAATCCAAGAAGTTCCCTTCCGAAGGTACTATATCTTGTTTCCGCAGGTAAAAACTGTTTTGAGAAAAACGATATGGGGTGCCATTTACCGTTCTGGAATTGTTGTAGCACTGCGCCTGCTGCAGTGTCAGATGCGTCTACCATGATAGAAGTCGGTGCATCACATTGCGGGTGGGTTAGCAGTGTTGCTGACGAGAGCGCCCTTTTGATGTTCACAAATGCGGCGCTGGCTGGCTCTGTCCAAGTGAGGTGTTCGTTTTTGCGCAACGACCCTGCGAGAAGCTTGTTAACTGGCTGGAGTATGGCTGCACAGTGCGGAATAAAACGACGATAAAAATTTACCAGCCCCAAAAACTCTCTGAGCTTGGTGGTAGTGAGAGGCTGTGGAAATTTTTCGATTGCTTCAATTCGCTGTGGTAATGGGCGAATCCCAAGGTGGTTTACGTAGTGTCCCAAAAATGATAGTTCTGAAACGCCGAACTCACATTTCGCTGCATTGATGAGAATTCCGTAGTCGCTGAGGCGAATGAAGAGTTGACGAAGGTGATCGCGATGTTCCTTTTCATCTCGGCTGAACACAAGAATGTCGTCAAGATAAGCAAAACAGAATGGAAATCCACGCAGCACTTGGTCCATAAATCGTTGAAATGTCTGTGCTGCATTTCTTAGACCGAATGGCATCCTGGTGTATTCATACATGCCGAAAGGAGTAACGATTGCAGTTTTTGGTACGTCACAGGGTTCGACGGGAATTTGGTGGTAAGCCTTCACTAGGTCGATCTTTGTGAAGATTGTAGACCCATGTAACGAATTTCCGAAGTCTTGAAGATGGGGAATGGGGTAACGGTCTGGCACTGTCACATTGTTGAGAGCACGATAGTCACCACATGGTCGCCAATCGCCGGATTTTTTGGCACCATGTGTAAGGCTGATGACCAAGCACTTGATGAGGGACGTACGATGCCGAGTTCGATCATATGTTCGAACTCCTGTCGTGCTATTTTGAGCCGATCAGGAGCAAGGCGTCGAGGTCGTGCGAAGACTGGTGGTCCAGTTGTTTCTATATGGTGTGTGATGGTGTGCTTTACTGTCTGTGGTGTGTTGGATTGCCGGAGTAGTTGAGGAAACTCGTCTAGAAGCGACTTCCAAGGAGCCCCTGAGACCTGCGTCGATATAGTGAGGTTGAGGGACTTCGTCTTGGACAGAATACCGTGAACGTAAAGGTGCGTTCCTCTGTCCAAGAGTACGTTGCGACTGAGGTCAACGACGAGGCCAAAATGTCGCAAAAAATCTGCTCCCAGAATGGGTTGTTGAACATCTGCCACATAGAATATCCAGCGGTACGTCCTCCGCAGACCTAAGTCGAGGGTGAGTGACCGTTGACCATACGTTTTGATGGAAGAGCCGTTGGCAGCTTGTAACGGTGGTGTGTCTGTTGGGTGCCGTCGTTCCTCTTTTGTTGGTGGTATTACACTTACTTCAGCGCCAGTATCGACGAGGTACTGAAGTTTAGTGACGCGCTCGGTCACGAAAAACAGACGGCTTGTTCCGTGGCCCGCGACGCCTGCCGTCGTCAGCGTCGGGCCTGCTTGTTTTCCCGGAACATGCAGGGCGGCTCACATTTTCTTGCGCTTGTACCGAAGGTGAAATGGTACCAGCAAGTGCCGCTCCTGTTTGCAGACCTGGATCGACGGCGTTGGGACGGGCTGGCAGAAAACTGTCGTGACGCCGAGCGATGTGTCGACAGACGTAGTTGTGCGATCTCTTCGGAAAGTTCTTTGACTGTCGACACGAGTGCTTTGTTGGACTCCATTACCTGGGTTAGGCTGTCTTCTCGCTGTGATATTTGGCACGGGGTGTTGGGTTGTGCAATTTGGCAGACGTTGGGAATGCTTACGTCCATGATTTGATCTGCCATTCGGGCTAAAGCCTCGATAGAGACAGTTTCAGAGGTGGCGAGTATCATGCGTACTTGACTCGGAAGTCTCTGTAGAAATAATTCTCGGAGGATGCTTGCATCCAGAGTGTTGGCTTTTTCACCGAGGAGTTGTCTCATACGCCGAAGCAGTTCTGATGGTTTCCTGTCTCCAAGTTCTTCTGATGTCAAAAGTTGTTGAAGCCGGCGTTGTTCAGACTCGGTTGTACGCCGTATCAGTTCAGACTTGAGAGTGTCGTACGGCGCCTCTTGAGGGGTGCACGCAAGATGTCCCGAACCACAGCTGCCGTTGCTTGTGGCAGCGATGAGACCACATGGTCGAATTTCGACTGCTGAGATGTTATTTTATTTTTGCGGAACGATGACTCGATGGTGAGGAACCAAAGTTCCGAGTCTGACGTCCAGAATTCAGGTAGCTTGAAATTGATTGCCGCAACTTCGGCAGCTGCTGAACTCTCTTCTGTGGAGGTCATCGCTGCTTGATATGATGGGATAGTTATGAGATTGCAACCGCTGATGAGCAAATGGAAACAAGGAGACTTGCCTTGATGGGCGAGGGCTGATTTAAGTCCGAGCAGCCGGGTCACCAATTGTTGATGATTGGATTACAATCAGATGCAGCGGAAACAGCAAAGATACTATATTTACATATTTACAAAAATCTATAATTGAAGAGCGCTCATCGGGCGGTTTGTCGTTGGAACGGTGTGATGGCTAGCTCCGTGCCCGTGCCTCACGTGAATCGCGCATCAACGTTGGTTCATGGCACGTGTGTCTTGGAGCGCTTTTCTTTCACGTCGTTTTTGTAGCCCCGCACACACACACACGCGCGCGCGCCCGTACGCACGCACGCACGCACGCACACGCAAGCGCAGATACACGCAAATATATGTATATATCTTATATATAGGCGACCGCAAGCAGGCACGCGCGCGGCTGTTCATACACACGCACAATAAGAAGGCACACAAAACACATGCTGCCTTTGCTGCGCCGCTGATTACAGGCGCGCAGTATTCAGGAGAGATCCAGTTGAGCGAAAAATGCAGGCGCAGTTTTAGACCTCGCCCAGATCAATTACGTGTGTTCTAATTCTGTTTTCAATTATCTCATTTTTTTTTGTTTTTGTTTTTTTGTTGAATTTATGATTTGTGTCGGTGGTTATCGCGTACAACTCTATTTCACTGCGTTGAGCCGTTTGTTTTCCGTTGCAGTTATTTTCTTCTGGCGTTCAAGCGTACTTTTTGATCGGTCTTGTGGTACCCGACTTGTGGGCGATAAAGCACCAGCTCCAGCTTATGCTAGGTGCCGCAGCGAACTCCAGTGTTGAAAGCAAGCTAGTCGCCGAAATAACTGCTGCTCTACGTGACGACAGCGTATATACATATACTCCGCGTGACTGCTCTATATTGCGTGACGCGCTCTCTCGCGTCCTCAAGGTCACGTGACACTCAGACGGCTTTGGATTGGCTCCGATGGTTCGTAACGTCCACTGCGGTCCACCGTAAGTTGAAACAGAGCGTACCTAATACGACAGATGTCAAACAACCACGACTGGTAGCAATATAACCGTGATATTAGACGACGCCGCTGTACGCGAAGAGAATGGACGCTGAAGAAAGTCCGTTCATGGCAAAAAGACGCTGAAACATATGGATGTATTTTTCTCAAGATAGAAGAAACTTTTTTGTAGCGTGAGCTGCACTGGCCGAGTTTGAGCAGTTTCGCGTGGCTCGCATAATGAGCCGTGCTCCGTGCTGCGCAAGCGCGAGAAGTGACGTCACACGTCGCACAGCTGGCGCGCCGGAGACGCCGCGCGCGCCTCGCCGGTCTGCGCATGCGCGAGGAGCAGTGACGTCACACGGCGCACAGCTGGCGCGCCAGAGCCGCCGCCGCCGCGCGCTCCGCCGCCACCGCGCGCGCCTCGCCGGTCTGCACATTCCAGAGGAGTGACGTCATAACCGCGGCAGACGCACTGGCGCCGGCGCGTGCCCAGCTGTCCGCCTCCGTCGCGCAGTAGCCAAGTCTGGCGCTGCACCGGAGCCGCTTGATAGCGCCTCTCATTTTGTGCTCATAAGCTCACGCTACGGATATCCTGGCATAGCCGAGCTTAAGCCACCGAAATTTTTTAAGCACTGTTAGGAGAAATCGTGACGCATACCATCTGTGGCAGACGCGTGGGCAATAATTCACCCCCCCCCCATCCCCTCCCCAACCCGCGGAGTAAAAAATGAGAAGAGTGAATTAAAAAAAAAAACGCACATGAGTAAGTTTTTAAGTTTCTCAATATACCAGAGTTCTAAAATCGAAGGGTAATCAAGCGACAGTGGTTTGAACACTTGTATTTCCCTCGACTCGGCTCGTTACTACGAGCAATTGCTTCATTCTGCGGTAATGTTTTGTCCGCAGTGAAGAGCAGTTCTTTCCACAGCCGCCATATTATTATTATGCGGTCATTTACGTTGTATACCCTTTAGGTATACAATTTATATTCGCCGAATTCTTTCTTTAATGGCTGAGCTGTTGTTCAAATTTTGATTTTCTAACCATCGACCTAATTTCCTCCATATTTGAAGCGTGGGGGCCTATATTACGGGAGAAAGCCTATATTACGGGAGAAAATTTCCCGTGGGAATATGTGCAGGATACGAGGACACTGCTTTTCTCAATCATGAGTGGTGAAACCCGTTTAGTTTGCACAGAAAAATCTTACTTTTAATTCCTTTTCTTTATTTTTATACTCTAGGGCCTCGTGAATCCATTTTTATTTTAGCGCATTGCCTCAGTCGGTATTTGTATAGAGAAAATAGGAAATATTGAAATTGCAGAAGTGTTCACAAAGCTCCCAAAAATACGTCCTCGAGAATTGGTTTTGTCGTATTTAGTGACAGAGAGAGAAGCTCGCGCTGGGGGCTGAACTACTGAAGCTCCTCCCTGTCCTTCTCACCTTATCAGTTACCATAGGTGATCCTTGTGTATGGTAGTGTATACCTCGAAAATGGATAAGAACGTGTATTTCAGTATAATCTATTTTAGAAACGCTCTTTCTCCTTGGCAACATACGCACTCACTTACAAGAGGAACAGAGAGAGAGAGAGAGACTTCTTTCGGTTAACCATTTCTTGGAGATAATGTTTCGCACATTTCATTGCCGAGGACTGTGTTCGTCTTTTACTTTTTTCTTTCTCGTTATTTTGATTTCGATATAAAAATTGGTTTACTATTTATGCTTTGTGTTATTTATGTACAACGCTGTCAAAGCTGCTGGCGCGAGCATGGGGTTTGATCTCTCAGATCATTTGCACGCGTTCTCGGTCAAACGAAACCATATAGATGAAGCCACGCGCTCGCGCCAGGAGAATTTAATCGCAACACTCGACGGACTTTGGGTTTAGGGATTTTTGTGGCAGTATACAGTGTTTTGGGATTTTCTCCTTAACCGTTTGTCCGTTCAACGTACGTTTCATGTTTTGTGTTTCGTTGGCAAAGCCACGAACTGAGAATGAAACAATGAGTAATCATATTTTGATCCGTGCGCGCTTCCTGTCTTTTTGTCCTTGACAGCTTGCCCGCTCGACTTGTGTGCCACATAGAGTTATTACAATAAACGCTAGAGGCTCAGCTGGCGCTAGTGTCTACGGGACTTCCGGTTGCAAATTGAAGCAGACAGCATGCAGTCTACATTTCCAGCCTCCCTGTGTATTCCTATGGGAAAACGCGCGTGAATTTTGTCTCTTCGCCGGAAAATAACATGAATAACTTTTGTCATATCGGTTGTAACGGATAGTATGTACCTTTATTGGTATTGTGAAAGTGTAATTGCTTTAGTTACAGCATTTTTCTTTACCACTGAGCGATGTTAAACTTCACTCTATTTCAAGCCCAAACCCCTGTTTCAAGGAAGGTATGTGAAAACGAGCGACGGTTCTAAGCAAACTAACGATCGAAAGGAATGTTGTGTGTGTTCAGGTTCGCTAGGATTTCGGTGGTGCTTATATATTGCTAATATGCCCGTCCTGTCATTGGATGAAAATGACTCCGTCGTGCATCTTTACGATCAGTTAAAGAAACATTCGAACGCAAAAAAATAAAGCACGTGAGCTACGAAAGGTATGTCTTTTTATTATTCCCCATGTCGGGCAGTTTTTATCGGGCACCTGCTCTCTGGCTCCCCTTATTTGCAAAGATTTGGAGCGTGCGGGTGATGATTTGAACCATATGAACTCAGAACAAGCACCTTCGCAGTACTTATTTATTGCAAATCTGACTATATTACGTGACTTTCAATTTATTTTGATCGTCTGCAAGCACAAGGAGTTACTTATCCAGTGTTACTGCGTAGTTCTTGCCGTCTCTCTCGGTTTTCTACATGTCCTTCGTTCGTTTGGCACGTATATCCCCCATGTTGGAAAGCGTCGACGCCGTGTTCGCGCTAACAGTGTCCGACAGTGCACAAAAATACACGTACGAAGCCGTTTTAGCACCGTTTTTAATGCGATGAATTTGAAAGAAAAACGCCGTAACTGACCATTTATTTCGTCCGCGTGACTGAGAAATGTTCCAATGTGCCTAGTACGTACAAATTATTCGTGATATTTGCTCTTATAATCGAGCGCAGAGAGAAAATGCACTCGCTTTTTCCCATAGGAATACATTACCGGAAGTCAAATTTAGACTGCTTGCTGTCTGCTTCAAAATGCAACAGCACACTAGCGCCAGCTGAGCCTCTAGCGTTTATTGTAATAACTCTATGGTGTGCCAGTCCCTTTGCTTCCGGTTTCTTTTTTTGTTCACTTGTTGATGTCAGTTATCTTTTTTTGTTTCTTTTTTTAACTTTTTTTTAATTTGTATCCTAGCACGGGGAGCACGGCCATAAATTATAGCGACAGCAGTCTCAAATTCTAATTTAAACGTTCGTTAAAAGGAAAAAAAAAGAAAAGAAAAAGGCTGGTATGCATGACATTCCGTGTGCGCTGATATTAACACTTTCGTCGTCAGGAGTGGGAATAAACGCGTTTGCACTTGTTCTTCGTTTCATTTTATTTTATTATTTCTCGTTCGGATACATATGGGTTTTCGGTTTCGCAATTTTGCGCGTTTTGCGGCGTGCCGTTGTTTCGGGGATCGTAATTTATCGTGATATATTACGCCCAAACTCCGTCTTGTCTCGCATTTTTGTTTTTGCGACGATAAAGGGTTACGTTGCTTTCGGCGCCCCGTAAAAAAAACGGAGGATACTGCC
The DNA here is from genome assembly GCA_037355805.1 of Ixodes ricinus. NCBI lineage: Eukaryota > Metazoa > Arthropoda > Arachnida > Ixodida > Ixodidae > Ixodes > Ixodes ricinus. Next base: position 8,880 of record JAZHYW010022532.1, read on the forward strand.
GTTTTGTTTCAGCGGCCCAAGGCGATCTTAAAGTTACACTGCTTATACGTCAACAGATCAATTTTTTTTTCAGTCGGTCTATTTATTTCCTAACCAGACATATCTCTGTCGAATATGTTTACATTCAAATGCTTATACGCCCTAAAAAGAACACGGTGTTCGGCACAGACGTGATGACCAAACAGGCCTCGAGCATGCTCGAATTACGAACGGTCGAACTTCAGTTATTTTATCTCGCGCAGTAAATATTTGAACCATTTCAACGCCTCCTGTATACTCAAAGTTCTGTGTTTTCGGATAAATCCGAAAAACTCGGGAAATAAAGAAAAAAAGAGCTGCCGGTAAGAGTTTTGGTTAATCTGGATTTATCCGGTAAACTCCAAACTTCTTAATGTGTCAAAATACCGTCATTTGTATTTTACAAATAAATTTGACCAGTGCAGAGGGTCAATTGTCCCGGGAAAATGTCACCCGTTATCTTCCACATTTCGGACCCTTGTCAAAGGGTCTTACCGCTTATCTCGTCAAGGTTCGTTCAGAACAACAGGTCATTGTACTTTCGGTTCACAACATAAGCCACCGTTTTGGTTTCCAGTTTGGAAACCAAAACGGTGGCTTAGTCAGAACTAATTCGCGCTTTAGAGAAAGGAGAGGTTGGGCTTTTATAACCATGGACGCTGTGGACCATAGAGGTTGCATAAGATGGGGAAGAGGGGCAGTTGAAACTTCTACCACCTGGCGCGGCCGCGGGGTAGGCTGATGGAATAGGATGGGATCAATACGAGCTTCACAACGACTACCTCCAGGAGTTTGTTGATTTTAAGGTATCCACGTTTATCCAAACAACACCCGCAACCTTTGTCGTGGGGCAAATTAGTATTACCAATGGCCACGGCACAAACGCCAAATCCAGCTGAAAAAGAACATTGATACAGGTGCGTTTTATTTTTTTATTTTTTTTTATCTAGCATGTTTTTACACCCGGATATTATTTATTTATTTACTTTTACTAGGAAACGCTGCAAAATTAAACGCAGAATTTCGGAGACTTGGGAATCAAACAAAAATCAACTCCGAGAAATTTCACCCTCCGAATTTTCACCCCCGAGGCCATCGTGTTTACTAATTCCTCCTCCTCTTCTAACGCTCGTTGTGCGCCGCATGACGGCGCTGCCTACGTTGGTAAAAAGATATGGTCCTTTTCAAACCACGGGCAGCGTTTGTAGGTTAATGGCGGACACATATCCTGCGGCGACCGGTCACGAGTGCGCATGCGCTGCGTTTTTGCGTGACGAGGAGGAAAGCAGCAGGAAAGGCGGAGGCGTTTGCAGACGATCAACGCTTTCGTCAGCTCCTCGCAGCTCGTGTTGCAAATGCGGCCCATGAACCACGTGCCCCTAGCGGTCTCCAAAATTTGCATCGCGGAATTCAGGCGCACGACCCATTCAACGGATGAAGCGTGCGCAATTCGTGGAGTTGACAAAGAAAATACAGTCTGACAAGGCGCCGTATGCGCACTGTTTCAAAGGAGGGCGCAAGTTGCGATGAAAATCTTCGCCACCGCTAGCAGCGCTGTAGTCTGCAGGCGAGTCGTTTTCATCGCAACTCTGTACAGCCCTTCGCTCCCGCCCGTCAGACTTCTTCTTCCAGCCACCATAGCACCACTGGTCTCTACTATAGGGGGATCAGTGGGGATTGGTGCATTAGCACGGACATTGGGCATTGCCGCATTTTACGCTGCTTGCAATAATAATTCTTTTGTGATGTATGTTTATGCAGCCGAAAGTTGGGCGTCTGGTGCCTGAGTGGTAGATGAAAAATTTATCCAGTGCGGTACACTTTCCGTATCTTACGTACGTACTAGATCCACAAAAACTCTCTAATCACATCGAGGGTCTTTCTGAAGAGCATGCGACTTTTCGGTTCGGCTTAGGGGCTCGCGGAGCGCGAGGTCACGTCGAAGCGATCCTAGCGACGTAGTGCCGCGCGATGCATCTTGGGTACCTTTTGACCACCATTTCGGTTTCGATGTGCCAACCTCGATTCACGACATCCCGTCCCGACCAAATACAGTGCATGCATTTCTCGAATAGGGGACTTTCCTTAAATTTATCATTCTGTTGGTGCGGCCTACCAGCACGGAGAGAATCGCTGGGGCACGTTTCTTGGGGCTCCCGACGTACCAAAGTTTGTGCCTGCAGGTAAATAAAGGAAGAAGAGTATTGGACGAGATAATACTGTTCGGGCTTCTTAAAGGATCCGTGACCCGGGAGGATCATGCTACACTCAGAGAACTGTAGCCAGGCCTGCAGAAAAGTATGCGACGCGGCAGGCCTTACTCTTTGAGAGAGAGAGAGAAAGAGAGAGAAAAACTTATTTTCGCTTTGAGTCCGGAGCTCCTTTGTTTTTCACCATTCACTACCAAGCATGGTTTTGACATGTCGGACGAGGAGGGGCCATAGTGTAGCCTCGAGTGTCTTGGGAGAGGGAAGGGGGGAGGGAGGGGGCTGGGCCACTCTGTCCAGGTCTGAGGGAGGCGGTTGGAGGGGAAGGGTAAAAGGGGTAGATTACGCGATGTGTGGGCGTTGAGGCAGTCCCATCAAGTAGTGTATGTTGGATGGATAGCAGGTACAATATGGACAGACTTGTCGGCCAGGGCGTCCTTGGATTAAGTGAGTGTAGTGTGGTGTCATGAGGGTCTGTATTTGTGCAGGACTAATAAGGGTAGAGTCAGACCGACCATGAGAGAGTGTGCAAAGTGGTGGTGTGTTGTCTGAGCTCGATCAGCATGCCTGTACGTTTCTTGTGCATTTGCTTACGGTGTTCTTTTGGGTCATAGGGTTCGAGCCAGAGGGTGAGAGGTCCCGGATTAGAATGCGCTCGGGAGAGCGTGTGCGCTCTTAGATTTCCTCCCAGGCCCTGATGATCCGGTACCCATTCATATATTGATGTGTAGGTGCGGGTGTGCGTGAAGGTGTCGTTGTAGTATGGAGTGTATGTGGGAAGGTAGGTCATTGTCTCGAAAGCAGCGGCACGCTTCCTGGTTGTCTGTGCGGATAAGAATTGTATCGGTTGAGTGGGTATGTTCTGTGATGGCTTCGGCGATGGCGAGTATTTCTGCGGCCGTTGAGGAGGGGACTCCTTCGTGTTCACGGGACGAGGTGATCGGGGTCCGATCACTGCCGTTCTGCTCCTGGTAGGTGTGTGGCTCCGCGTCCGTGTAGTACACGTCTCTGTCTGATGGGGTGCGTGAGAGCACCCGGCGGGCATGAGCTTCGCGGTGGGGTTGGTAGTTGTCAGGAGACATGTTCTGGGGTGGAATGAGGAGAACAGTTATGCGTGGGAGCAAATCCCGGGGTGGGGTCGGGGGTGGGAGGGCGGAAGTGTGGGTGTGTCGTATTGTTGATGGGCGAGGATCTGGCGCCCCTGTTGTGATGTTATTAATCGCTGGTGTTGTGCATGTTCGTATATAGTGATGCGATCATCTAGTGAGTTAAAGAGACCAGTGTCTGTGATTAGGTGTACAGGCGCAAATCGAGGGACTCCTATAGGGCCAGTCCCGTGCATTTACGTAGTGCGGTTTCTAGCTTCTTTGTTTTGGTGGGAGTTAGTTTATACTCTTTTGCAGGCACGTATCCAGGGGGAGGGCCTATGGCCCCCCCCCCCGAAAACTTCTATTTTGCTAGGACCTCCTCTCCCCCCTCCCCCTCATACAGCATTTTGTCAAGTCCACTTTCTTGGTACCTATGTCTCGGGTGTTTGAAATGTTGAAAGTTCACCAGCTCGCCTGCATGTTCTTCGTTATTTTTATCGGTTGGCTAAATCACAACACTCACTATACAATTGTTATCGACTTTTTCTCCCCTCCCACGGGGCAAACGCACGCGGGTCAGAGAGAGAAAGTGAACAAGAGAAGAAAAAAGTAGATAGCGACCGCGAACCACGTGTCAGACGACAAACGACGTCGTGGCCAGAGAAAAGGATGACGCCACATCGGCAGGAAGCAAGACGCGGAGGCTCTGCGCGTCCTTCGAGGCCTGCTGCCACTAACAAGATTAGGGCCGCCGCGGTGACCCAGTGCACTGGCTGTCCCGCCCACCGCCGTCTCTCGAGCAGGACAGTCGCCGTCTCTGGCTAAAAAATAGCCTCGGATCGTCCCCCGAGCCCCGACCACCCTCGGCCCGCCGCTGCCGCCTGGCTGCCTCGATCCATTCCACGGGTCGTCCATAACACCAAACCAACACGAAGTCATAAACAAAAGCTACGCCCGCAACACGCCATTGTGTGTGCTTGTGTATGTAAAACTTTATTGTAAAAATGACGTCCCGTCCGGCGCTAAAGTAATCCTTCTGCCAGAATAAGAGTTGAATGCCACTGAGGCGGTCATTGTACCTTAATAAGAAAATGCGCACTTACATACATACATATGTTTATTGCAGAATAAACGAGTACAAAAAGTTACCCAGGCCCGCAAAAGCACGTGTGTGCGTCTGGGCGGGACACGGTTGCAATGGGTAGGAACAGTGTTACTACCCTTACACAAAACAACGCACCAACATGCTTCCGGCCAAAAAAAAAAAAAAAAGAAGAAAGCTTTAAGCCTTGAAAAGTTGTAGACGAAATATAAGTTATATGATACAAAAGCAGCCAAGTTATAAGCCCTGTATATATAAACTTGAATGCACAAGATGCAAACATTTACACATGAACAACGTACCAACTTATTTCCGCGACAAAAAAAAAATCCTAAGCACAACAGGAATGAAACAAGAGTTGGGCTGGGTTCTTTTGGACGAGCATCGTAAATATCTCCTCGTTAGGTTTTCTTATGCTTCATTTATGATAAGCAGACCGGAAGTCGTGCTTGCTTCGTGGTATTTGCAGTTGCCACACTGTTAGAAGGTTCGGCGGTCGTATGGCGCCGGGACAAATCTTCGTTCTTCGTGCAGACACACCTTAGAATGGAACTTGTTACCCGGCGAAGTGCCGCAAGAATGCAGATGCGTTTAATAAAGCGTATCGTGCCTCCGGATGTAATGCCTAATAGGCGCTGCGGGTTTTTCCTTCCCCAAAGGATGTGTTGTTGTGACCGTAGTTGATCCCCAAGCAGCCTCAGGCTGGCCAGGCGAGGACAGGAATCGCAGGCCGACTCCGGGCAGGGACGTCAGGAGACGGGAGGGTGTCTCACGATAAATTCTGTTTAATTACATATTTACAGAAGTTTCTCCATCGTCCGAGAGCACACTTGCGACCTCTCGTTCGCTCTTTTTATAGAGTCGCTGTCGGTGCTCCCGCGGTCGGCAGCCAATGGTGGCCGAACTGCCAACGAACGTCAGGCTCAGGCCCCGCCCCCACTCGTCCTCACGAGCACGCACGCACATCCTGCAGCGTGGGACGGGCTTCCCAATCCGGCGCCGGGGCACTCTTGACCTCGAAAAGCCGCGCCAGGAGTCGGTGACAATGGGTCCGCTGTCAGCTCTTGACATGTTGGCCGTGAAGAGATGACCCCCTCATTATCCGGCGTCGAGGCTCAGGAAAGGTTTAGCGGGATAATCCGCAAGTGGCGCCGGACGAAAACTTGGGCTGAACGTACTCGCCCGGAAGTCCCGCCGTCGGCGTTGTCACCCGGAATCCTTTCCCGGCAGTGCACCTGGTTTGTGGATCGACTGACCCCCGCAGCCAGAGGGAAGAGTCCGGCTCAGCTCCGCTCCCAGGTGTGGCGGCGTCAATACGGCGCCAGGCGACGTGTTCTGTAAACAACGGCTCAGACGGCCGGTCGCCGATCGTAACAGTGTGAAAAGTGGCGGGGTACACATCGGCGTCGGTGACCAGGGGCCCTAATCTCAACACTTAGTGAAAACGTCGGCGAAAAATCCGGCGGCTATGATTGGCCAGCGCCAAGGTCAAGTGTGGCGTTGGCCAATCGCGGCCGCCAGATTTCCTCGCCGTCGCTTTCGCCAAGCGTCCAGCTTAGGGCCCCAGATTAGGGCCTCAGGTGTGTTATCCCACCGCAGCTCGGGGCACGAAGTGCTCGTGCTGCAGGCCCGATCCCTGGGTCCTACGAGGCGACAAACGTCGCAAATACGATCTTCCGATCATATAGCTGCATTTCTCCGTCAAATAAAGTCCCTCGATACTTCCTTTTACCAGTAACGACAACCAATGCGAATGACAAACACATTCCGCTGGAACAAAATGGCGTCGTTCAGTTCAGTCTTCTGCACTCTAAAAAATGTCTGTGCGTCTACTTTCACGCACACCACTCGAAGAGCCATTCACCGCAACTTACGGAGGCAGTTCAGCGAATGACGATGCTGAAACATATGTTTAGACTTAAAAACGCAGTTGAGTAGACATTAAGCAATGCAAAACGTCACGCTTGCATTGCTTAAGTGTCACAACTCAGTCTGCGTTTTTCGGTCTAAACATATGTTTCGGCATCGTCATTCGCTGAGCTTCCCCCGTAAGTTGCGGTGATTGGTCTCCGAGTGGTGTGCGTGAAAGTTGACGCACAGACATCCCTTAGAAGTGTGCTGTGCGTCAGCGTGACGATGCACTTTTGGCGTTGCCCGATTGGCTCCCGAGGTTCGTGCAGCGTTGGCTGCAGTCGGACTTCATGTTAAAGCGAATTGCATCGGAGTTTTGACCAGTGATTTCCCCACGCACGCCCCGTTGTTTTTTTTCTGAAGGCACCCCTTAATTCGCAACGACTCCTCTATTTTCAATGCCCCTATCCCCTAACCACCCACCCCCCCCCCAAAAAATGTAGACCCTTCCTTTCCTTTCCGTAATTTCAATTCCTGGGGAAACCCCTGGTTATGACAAATCACCGATTTCTTTCATAAAAATGTATACACCCCCCAACGTTGGCCCCTCCAATACTGGCAAAGGGCTGTCCAAACAGGACACGCTTTCTGCTGAGCACAACATTTGCTGGACCGGAAGCGGATCGATGTTTTCCTTCAACTTCCAATCCGCTTTAAAACTTTTTTTTTTATTCGGGGGGTGAGTTGTTTTTTTGCCAGGACATGCTCGCGTCCTTGTACAAAGCCTTCGAGTGTGCTCATGGACGTGGGTACCTCTCGAAAACACGAAAGGAGACGACATCGGGGTGAGCATCGGTGCTGTTTGCGTAATTCATTTTCTCTCAAAACGACCTTTCTTTTTGTTTGTTCTGCTGTGCACAGCAGAAAGAGTGTTTTACTTAAACAGCCTTGAAACGCGGAAAAGCGAGGACTCTGTGTTCACGCCATGCCGCGGAGCTTAGCACGTAGGGGAGACGATTGCGCTTCGGCACACCACGAAACGATCTTCTTCGGTGGCTTTCTCTTATGACGCTCGATCAAGGTCGTCGGCATGGTTAGTGCAGTGCATCGTATCAAGTCCTTTTTTCCTTTATGGCAAAAGCTTTATTTGTTCTATTACGCGAAAAAGCGGCAACGTTGCGCCCGAAATTTGGTCAGACTAATACGTCATCGAGCACGCGCCTCAAAAATAAAACACAAAGAAAAGCACAGCAATGCCGGTGCTTCGTCATGGAAGCCTGCGGACGCGTTTCAAAAATAAAACACCAAGAAAAGCACAAGCAACGCCGGTGCTTCTGTCAGTGAAGTCCTGCGGACGCGACTTTCAGAAAGTAAAACACAAAGAAAAGCACAGCAACGCCGGATGCTTCGTCACTGAAGCCTGCGGACGCGCCTCAAGAAATAAAACACAAAGAAAAGCACAGCAATGCGGATGCTGCGTCACGGAAGCCGTCGTGAAGCCGGCGGGGTCCGCCCGCGCCTGCGCAGTGGGGGAGCGTGATGTCATCGCCGGAGTGCCTTGTGAAAAAGGAATGACAATAATAATCCCTCGAAAGGAGGAACAAAGAGGACATAGGACAAACACAGCTAGGTGACTGGTGCGCGACAGCAAAAAATCCACCTGGTTTTGGTATCGAAACATGGACCTCTCGATTTCCAGTGGAGCGCTCTGCCAACTGAGCTAACCAGGAGTTAGACGTCAGTAGAGCAAACCGGTTCCTACAAGCAGACGTGGCGCGCTGCTTGTTGGAATGCGCTTCGTGTAGCAATGCGAAAGCATTCCTACGCATAAGCAGTCTTAAGTGTCTCTGCCGAATTTCTTTTCTCTCGTGCTGATATGAAGGTTTTATCGAAGATATTTTACTTCTCGGACTTGTCATAAGTCATCATGAACGTCGAAAAGGTACCTAAACAGCATGTAGCCAAATAAAAATAAAAATCGATTTCATGACTTCCATTAACTCCCGAATTGTTTCGATATCGCCTATTGCATTAAAAAAGTAAATGACCACAAAGCTTGAGTTCCCTAACGCTTCCTTGATTCGTTTTAATGACACTCTGAGACCGGCGGCACGACGTCTCAAAGATTGTAAAACGGAGACAAAGAAACGAGCAAAAACGAAGAACGAAATCGACGTGACGCGTGGGAGGGAGACAATGAAAAAAGAGTGCAAGAACACAAAGCGCGTATCGATTCTCGCTTCAATCGTGCTCCCAGCACCCCCCCCCCCCTCCCCCTTCCTCCCCGTTCCCTCTGCGCCCTTTGGGCCCTTGGCGTGCCGCGCCGCGACCTTCCACCCCTTCGACACCGCTGAAACAAAAAGAATGTATGTCGTTTCTGCGTACGGTGTTTTATATTTGGTATTTTTAGGGGATGGCGGTTCCGTCTCTCCCTCCGCCCAGCCGTGAATGGAGTTGCGTGCTCGCCAACCGCAATTAACGACGTTCGGAGCGAGAAGGGAAACATCAATGGCGGAGAACACCAAAACACGCACAAAAAGAAAAAAAAAAAAAGATTTATAGAGAAAGAGCGTGAACCACTATGATGATCGCGCTCCGTTTTTCGTCGTTTCACTTTTTTTTCCTTTTTTTTTTGAGAAAAGCGGGGGGGGGGGGGGGGGCGTACGATAGAAGAAGCGCGATGATCGATAACATTGTCAGAAACTTAAGTTGTCGAGTTGAGTGGAAACTTAGAGAGAGAGAGAAAAAAATACGAGACAGAAGAGACAGACGAAGGACGGATGCAAAAACAATGTACACGATAAGTAAGACCAAACAGAATTAATAAAATAAAGATAAGGAATAGATAGAGATGCGGGTGGATAAATGGGGACCGACGTGTGAGCAGAGAAGGGCGAATTCTAGGGAGCTATATCCACGGCTGGCAAGGAAGCAACGCTCCTTCCAACGTACGCGTCACGGAGAATTTCGATCACCCGGAAACGGGTCGAAAAGAGATACAAAGAAAACGAAGAAAAAAAGATCTAGAAGAGGTGGAGAGAAAAACGAAGAGGAAAGAACCGTTTCGAACAACGCAACACCAGTATCTTTGTATCTCTGCAACGCAAAAACAAACAAAAACAATTCTAACGAAGAAAAAAAAAATAGAGAAGAGAGAGAGAGAGAGAGAGAGAGAGAGAGAGAGAGAGAGGGGGGGGGGGGTCAAAGCGGCAGATTGCACAGTCTCTAGCAGAACTGAAAAGAGCGCGTTTTGCGAGAGGCATCCAAACCCCGTCCGGTATTGATTCTTACGAAATTCTGTCAGAAGCACGCGTCGCGCACAGATACTCGGGCGGATAATAACAAAGGAGATAAACAAAGACAAAAAAAAACGCCGTTCTCTATATATCTCTCTCGCTGTGCCTCTATTTGAGGAGCAACGACTTTGGAAACTACCGCTCGTTTCGCTCAACGAACGCCGGGAGTTCACAAAAGCCACGACTTGACGTAATGGTCCGCAGCAAACCGTCTCTAAAAGGCTATCTGAAAGAAAAAGGGAAAAAATGAAAATAAGTAAAATTTAAAGCACAAGGCAACAGTGGCCTCACCCAACCCAAGCCAACCGCAAAACAAAAGGAAAAAAAACGCCATTTTTATAAAGGCTTCGAGGTCCTTTGAACGTGTTAGACGAGACCAGCCACCGAAACGTCCGCGACTCCTTTTCAGGCCAACGATCTTTGCGAGCAGCCTCGATCGAAACAGACACCTCGGGTTGGAGGATCCAGAGCACAGAGCAAATAAAAACGTAAAGTTCGACGAGAGAACTAACCGTTAGGTTTAAAAACAAAATAAAACAGATTCATTGCGACAGAAAGGTCGAATTGCAACTTTTTTTCTTTTTTTTTCTATCTAACGGTTGCTATGGTTGGACTCGGTCGGAAGGCTCGCCAATTTTAGGCCAGGTTGACACGGGGATGACCCCTTCTGTCATACTGTGGGCAGGTTTATTCGCAGCTTTTTACGAGCAGGTGAAGCAAAGGTTCATTCGCGCTATCGACACACCACGCAGGGAACGGGGCGGGCTTTTAGCAGGAGGACTACTTCACACAGCACCGTTTTCTTACGTGACGAAGCTTCCGTACGCTCACATCGAAGAGAGACGACCGCAAGTCACCGGCACACGCGTGCTTCCTATTCCGCGTGCTCCTTCAACTGGTTGCGACGATTCGTGCACGTCGGTGACTTGCGGTCGCATCTCAACAAAAGCATACGCAAGCTTCGTAACGTAAGAACACGGTGCTGCGCGCAAAAGTAGCGCCCTCAAGGCTTTGATACCGTGCCAATATACCCTTTTCGATGTTTCGAAACGATGCACAGATTACGTGCGGCCGCCATTAATTAATCGTGCACTGTGAGCACGTATTGGACACGAGCGCTTCGTCAGCATTCGGAGTGCACTCGGAGTGCACTCGGATCGAAACGCATTCCACACGAGTGCTGCGCCAATTCTCGGCGCGAACTCGGAACCAATCATGGGCTTCGCCGGAAGCGTTGAGACCATCTAATGGCGTCTGCGCATAATCTATGCATTATTTTCACTCCATTCCGGCCGTTCCAAACGCTCGCGACCGCCCAACAGAAGGAGCGTGATTACTTCTTTCTCCAGCGCTCCGCCAGGCGGTGGTGCTTTCTGAAAGAAGTCAGAGCCATAGATAAGGGAGAGTATGGCCTGCTGCCGTGGCCTCGTTGACAGCTCGTTAACTACGTCACTGACACTCCACTCGAACGCCATGTCATGCCCATTTCGTCATCTTCGAGCCCAACCGACGCCTGGGACCTATGCCCTCATGCTTGGCTCTCGGTGTCCTCTAGCGTATGACTTTTTTTATTGTTTTTTAAGTCATCCGCTAGCAGTATTTAGGCTGGGTCGTGTTTGTTCAGTAGTAGGGTGCCTACATGTCTGTCTCAGGGTGAAGGCATCCATTGTTGCCCTGAATGTACCAGCGCGTGACGCTCTGGCGCACTCGGTGCGCGACTTGGGCGGTAAAATGGCGTCTATGCATTAGCCAAAGCTACGTGCGCGAGCTGAATGACACCAGATTGTGCGCACTTCAAAATGCATAAAAAAACGATTGGGCGGAAAGATGGCTGAGACGTCACCACTCAAGCAAAAGTGCGCGTGTGTATGAAGGCGCTCTACTCTAACGCACCGTTTTGAAACGAAATTCTGAGAGGCGCTTCAAACGACGGTAAGCGAGCCGGAGGGTGAGATGGGGGTACCTGCCTCCGGACCCAGATCTATTTTGGTGACTTAATATTTGCCATTTTTCCAAAGAAAACAACAAAAAAAAACAACGAAACATTGCTTCCTAAACAAAAGATGGTGTGTATCGTTTCTTCAACGGAAAAATGTCCTTCGGGGCTTAACTGAACTGGAATTTCGAGCTCACAAAACAAGCTGGATAGATAGGCTGCAAAACCCAAAAACATCACGCACTCAGCGATATCTTTAACGCATCGCCGTATTTTTAGAAAAGAAGTGCGCGATTGAACATGGCCGACGAGGCCGACGAGACAAGTTACGTCACGATTCCCAATCCCTCTTCTCCTCGCTATGTGCCTTCGAGCCAAAGTCGAGCTAGTGAACTGAAGCAAGGAGGAGAAAAGCGAGGACGCTTCTCCTCATTCTCAAATTCTCCCGGAGGACAATGACGTCAAAGAACTCGCTTGATCGCGCCCATCTTTTCCAAAAGTACGGCCATCCGTTTGAGACATTGAGACATCGATGTATGAGTGATGTTTTCGTGTTCGTAGCGTCCCGTTCAACGCTTCTGTGGCCTTATCTTGCGAAATCCAAATTTCGGTTCAGTATCCTTTAAGGGGCCGGTCGTCGCCCCCCCCCCCCCCCTCTTTTTGAAGAGCCGCTAAAAAGAAAAAAAAGTTCTTAACATCCTGGTTGGGACATGCGTATCAAAAATAAACTTTACGCGGAAGAAAAAATTAGAGCATTATCGACGGCGGGAGATTTATTTTAAATTCTGCGCGCAACGTCCATGACGTCATGGAACGGTCGTACACACTTTTCACCTCAGCGAGATGGTCATTCTCTCCACGGCAACGTGATGGCCAAGGGCAAGCCGATCCACCTCTCCTCCCCGCTCCCGAAATGCCGAGAGAGAAAATAAGTGGAAAGGAGGTGACTACCGACCAAATCGCGTCTCGCGCCGTTAATATTGCTCTAGTTTTTGGGGTTTTTTTTCACGTAAAATTAATTTTTTGACACAAATGTCCCAACCAGTGTTTTAATTTTTTTAAATTCTTTTTAGTGGATTTTTAAAGGGGCACTGACTGGGTATTTATGTTCGCCGAGGTTTTTATTTGAACATGACCTATAAGAGCCAAACCACAGAGAACATAATTTGCGGCTCGAAATTCGTTTTCTTTCCGCCCGAAAAAAGCCGGTCGAGAATTGGCCGGTTTGAGTCGCTCGCACACTCTTTTCTATTGTCACGTGGCGTTCAAAGTATATGTAACAAATAGATTCAAAGTCGTGAGTAATCTAAGGCACACATTAAATATAAAAAATAGAAAAAAATACAAACCCCATTTTTGTTGCCTCCAAAAAAACTTCAAATACGTTGATCGGAAAAAAAAAAAATTGCACAGATCACAGGAAGTACGTGTACATGGCATTCTCATGATGGCGACGGACCTCGGTCATACCGCGAGCTGGACGACGCGATGGCGGACCAACGTTGCGTCCGAAATGGGGCCGCCACTTCGGAACTGTCGTTCGTGGTAGCGGCCAATCGATCTTCAAGCTCAGAACATCGAGCGGAAGGGATATAAGTGCGAAAAACAATCGCACGAGTAACGGTGCCCGCAACTTCGTCGTCTGCCTTACACACCGGAAAAGCGGAAAAAAAAAAAAACGCAGTCGGATGTAACCACGTGACTTTCTGCCATGAGCTTCCGTGCTCGTGTTTCGGTTTCAAGCACTAAATTTTTTTGGCTTTATTAAAAATATGCGTGACCCTGGAGCAAACTATTGATTGGGTAGTTTACGGACACCATAGTAAATCGACTAACAATATATATATATATATATATATATATTTGTATGTGTGTGTGTGTGAGGGGGGGGGGTCTTCTCAAGTCCGCCCCTGTCTTTGGGTGACTCCGAGAGTGCTGCACTACGGCTTCGTTATGTACGAGGAGTCGCTTTTCTTCGCGCTGTATAGCCTTCACCAGGACATGCGCGCAAAGCCAGCGCCCTTTAAATCGACACACCCTCTGCTCCTCCTCCTCCTCCTCTTCCCAGACCTCCCCCGACGTTGTCGCCAGGGCAGGAACGCGGAACGGCCAGAATTTGTATCTCGCCGGCCTGGCAGGGCAGCATGCAACATCCCCACCCCCGACCTCCTCCTCTGGAGCCGAGCTCTTCTTTTTCGCACCCGTCTACTCCTTTGTCTTTTCTTCTCTGCTTTGTCTGGCATGTGTTTCCTTTTTGTCATTTTATTACTTGTCACGCGCTTACCTGGCTTAACCCCTTTCTGTTTCTGGCGTGGTGTGTCTCTTTGCTCTCTCTCTCTCTCTCTCTGCTCTCTCTCTCTCTCTCTCTCGTTTTCCTTTCCGTCCCACGAGTCGGTTGCTGCCACACCGTGCTTGATTCCAATGCGGTGGAGGCATTCCAGCTGGCGTCTTTTATTGTGTGTGTGTTCTAGCGCGTTCCGCTGTCACTTTTTTTGTTTTTAGTCGGTTTTGATGCGTACACTTGCACGACCTGTCTCGGCTCTCTCGCTGTCAGTCTGGGCCGACTGTGTTTCGAAAGGGAAGAATAGTGTGTCGTTAGAGCTTGGGGACAGCGTGCCCGGATCAGCCGGCGCGTGACGGTCCCCAAAGAAAGTTTTGCGCTCTTTTTTTAGACGCACGTGACCGCGGTATGCATTTCAATCTATCTGTGCAGTTGCTTGCGTGTCGTTTTTTTTCTTTTCTATGTAGTTTGTTGTTTCTATTTGCTCGGTTGTGTACATGGTCACTCGCGTGTGTTTGTGCGCGCGCGCGCGCGATTTTTTTAACGTATTGTTGACGTTTTTGAGAGCTAAGAGCGGTGCAACGATATTTAATTGGAATGTTTTTAACTGTACACGAGCTTACTGGCACAAGTGGGAGTCAAGGATACTCGCACGCAACGCCACTTTCCAAAAACTCCTTTGTTGAGGTGTAATTTCAAAGACAAGAGCGACCATTTTCATTCAATCTCTCCTTTGCAAAATTTGATGACGTAAAGTGGGGATTGCAGTACACCCATATGACGATATTTGAATGTGGTTCATAGATTGGACCCGAGCATTGCGTGGGCACTCGATTTGGGCTCGTGATAATTACTAGCTCGAGAAGCATTCGGGTAGTAGCCCGTGTCCAATCGCTGCATCGACGACAATAGCCGAGCCATAACAATGTCTGGAACTCAGCGCGTGTCCTGTGCTTTGCCAGCCACAGCGCGTGGCTATGATCAACATTGGCGGCATATAATCGGCTCCAGATCACGTGGCCGCTTGTTCTGGCTGCGAGTTGAGGGGCGAACGCTGCTTGTTTTCTTTATTTTTTTTCTGGGACTTCTATTGCGTGGGGTGAAAAACGAACGCGTGTATCATAGGTCATTAACGCCAGGGATCTGTTCTGAGCGGTATTTGCGCAAAGTACAAAAATTGTTGCATTGCCCCTTTAAAGCGACATTAACAAAATAGACGTATTGCTAAATTACCCAAGCGTTAAAGAGAATGCCTGGAATGTAGTTCCACGCACCGCATGCGCTCGTCTTCCCCGTACGTATAGAAGATTCGAAGTAAATAGCCAAAATAAGGCGTTGACGAACGCGCGTGCAAGATGCCATTTTGTCTTAGGCATAAAGTTATTATAATGTATACACTAGAGTTAGCTTTTAACTAGCGCTAGTGTGATTTTTCAAATTGAAGCAGACAGCAACCAGTCGGAAACCGACTTCCGTTAATGCATTTCTCTGGGAAAAAGTGAGTGCATTTTCTCCCTGCGCTTGATCTTAAGAGAGAGAAGAGAGAGATAAGTTCTTTATTATGGAGATGTTGGTATTCTTTAAATGACACCGGCTACTCCATAACGAGAAGGTGAGAAAAAATATATATGAATGAAAGGAAGAACATAAAAGAAAAATAATAAGGATAAAATACATAAAATATAACCGTAAAAAAAAGTACAAACAAGTTTCAATACAATTGCGAATAAAACGACCGTTTGGGAGTCGTGCACCGATTTGCTAAATTACATACATAGTCATTCCCGTTGAAATTGACGCACGTTCGCACTTAATAATCATACACGATTCTAGTGTCCTTTAGAAAGTCATGAATGATATTCATTGCTCTGTCTTGTTTTTTACGCGTCGGCCACGGCCCCAACAACTTGGTCAGAAACAGGGGTCTATCATCTAATATTTGAAGGCGAATCTCCATCCGGCGCCTTTCATGTCGAAAGCGTTCACAGTCCAGGAGGATATGTTGCACATCCTGATATGGTTCTCCACACTCACATCTTGGCGAATCACGGCGTTTAATTCGAAATAAAAAGCTGTTAGTAAAGGCCACTTCAAGTCTGAGTCGATGGATTAATGCGTCGTATTTCCTTTTCATCCCGGTGTGCGGCGGAAGCTCAAAATCCGGGTCGATATATGGTAGGAGAGTCTCTGTTGAAGTGTCCCTTAACCAGCACTGCCGACAACGTAGGTGGCGTAAGTGACGAAGGATGAATTTTGCATCTCCAGAGGTAAAGGATGTCGCTTCCATTGCGTCACCATCGTAAGCTTGAGCTGCCAGGTGATCAGCCTCCTCATTTCCGGCGATTTGGCAGTGGCTCGGTATCCATTGTAGCCTGACGTTATGTCCGTGGAGTCGAGCTTGTGCTAACGTGAGTTGCACCCGATATAGAATGGTCGCCTGGGAAGTACGAAGGTGCGCATGCCCTGTAATAACTCTAGTGATGATTTTGAGTCCGTTAGAATAACCCAGTTTGATGGTGTAACAAATGTTTCAATGAATGATGATGCTGAAAGTATTGCATGTAGCTCCGCTGACGTCGAGCATGTATGATGTGACAATCGAAAACATTTAAATGTATCTAACATCGGGATTGAGTAAGCAGATGTTGATCCGTTGTTAGATGTTGACCCGTCTGTGTAAATATGAATGTCGTCTTTGTAGCGTGCCTCTAAATGGGAGAGCGACATTGTCTTCGCCACCATGGGGGCCACCGAAGATTTTGATCCAAGACCAGGAATTTCGGTCTGTATCTCCAGTGGCGGAATTGTCCACGGAGGGTTGATCAGACTTGGAAGCCAATGCGCTTGATGGGGTGCTGCGATGGGTAGTGCGACGAGGAGACGGTGAAAGTTAGACTCCGTCCGTCGAAGTATCTTTTGGCACAAGGGTCGGGCATGTGAGTGTGAAGCCAATCGAAGATAGTGACGGCATGTTTCTTGTTCCCGGAGAACAGGTACTGGAGGTTCCTTGGCCTCAGCAATGACGAGGTCACTAGATGTTGCGCGGGGGAGTCCAAGGCACACGCGCAAACTTCGCGCAATCATGTATGTCAAGCGTTTCTCCAGTGCTGGTGAGAGGCCATGTAAAACAGGAATGGAATATGCGATGGTCTGGCGTACCAGAGCTGTATGCAATAGCAGTAGTCCATCAGTCGAGCCTCCCCATCTGGCACCTGCCACATATCGAAGAACGTTAATGACTCTGTTAATTTTTTCCTCGAGCATGTTAATATGTCTTGACCATGTGAGGGAGCAGTCCAGTGTAACTCCAAGAAAACGATGCCACTTCACCTTTTCAATCTGTTGTCCTTGAAGTGTCAATTTAAAATTCTTAAGGTGCTTTCTAGTGAATGGAAGAAATGCAGATTTTTGAACTGAAATGTCCATGCCCCTTTTCCGAAGATAACTGTATGTGTCATTAAGACCATGCTGCAATTGTTCTTGTAGTTTGGTCTCTGAAGACCCAGATACCCATATACAAATATCATCAGCGTAGATGGACACATTTAGTGGTGAAGGAAGTTTGCTTGGCAGTTCAGCCATGACTACATTGAATAAAGTGGGGCTTAACACGCTGCCTTGTGGCACACCATGGTGGAGTTCGTGTTGTTTGCTATTTCCATCACTCGTGCTTACAAATATCTTCCTGTGCATGAGAAAGTTGCGTATACAGCGGATCATACGGCCTCGTATTTTAAGCCGTAAAAGTCCACGGAGAACATGTTCGTGACTCACGGTGTCAAAAGCGCGATGCACGTCTAAAAATACAGCGATCGTGATATTTCCGGATGCCCGTTCATGTTCAATAGTTGTTACAAGATCTAGGACTAATCACTTCGTTTCAGCTTCCGTCCGAGCGCAGCCAAAGCTACGTGTGGCCGGAGCCAATCACACGCCGGCAATCGGTCACGCGATCTCGCCTGCAATTTTGTATTACTCCGCTGCGCCGCCGGTCGTCCACGCCGCCCGCGCTCGCCGAGTATTTCGTCTGCTACGGGTGTATGAACGGTATCGTCTGCTACAGGTTTAAAAGGTGCCCTTTCACGCACTGAAACTTAGTCACAGGGGGTGTCAGTACGCAGGCTGGCCGCTGGCATCTGTGTCCGAGCTTTCCACCTGTTCGGCA
The DNA here is from genome assembly GCA_037355805.1 of Ixodes ricinus. Taxonomy (NCBI): domain Eukaryota; kingdom Metazoa; phylum Arthropoda; class Arachnida; order Ixodida; family Ixodidae; genus Ixodes; species Ixodes ricinus. The sequence goes on from JAZHYW010022532.1 coordinate 26,824, forward strand.
TAGTTTCGAGAAGGAAGTACACGTTGAAAGGTCCCCGATGACCCGGCCGTTGATGTTTCCTTGTATTGTTTGGATATACCAGGACTCGAGGCGCAGTCCTTTCCACCAGCTTCTCGGCGTTCAATGTGATCGGCAGGTAAAGGGGTACCCTGATTTCGCCGCGTATCTGCATTGTAGCGGCCCGGACGCTTTGCTTGTTTACAACGCAATCGCGGTACGACGCGGCCGGATTCTCCTGCCGAATTTAATAGTATAGACATTCATCACGGCCTCTAGCGCCTGACGCCCAAACGTGCCTTTGCGAAAGGACGTTTTTAACGAAGCAACTCGGTGAGGAAAGCAGCGAAGCACGAGATTCGGCGATTACGGAACGAATCACACTGAAAAGCCGAGCGCTGGCGCCGCTGCAGCCGTGTTGCCAGCGGATGTACGTGTTTTCACCAAACCACATGCATTTAAATATATTAATAGAAACACAAACTTTAGAGATTTGATTCTTTTAGTTGCAAATCATTCTCAGCAGTACACATCTGAAATATTGTGCAATGTTTATGCACAAAACAGTTATTTTAAGAGAAATTACTTTTGTGAACTACTTTGTGGTGCGTAGGAATGCTCTTCTCGAAGTTGCGAACCGTCCCTCAGCCTTTGGCTGCGCTCGGACGAGAAGCTGAAACGAAGTATAGTGCATCGTCGAGGTCGAAATCCCGTTAGTTGTTCCGGTAATACATAAGTTGTTTCCATCCACCATTGTAGACGTGAATGTATCATTTTTTCGAAGATATTTCCTACACAGCTTGTCAGACTGACTGGGCGAAAGGATTCCATTTCTTACGAACAATTCGAACGTACAGCGCGCTCTGCTACGTGTGCGTACTAGATAGTTTGAGACGTTTCTCAGTCACGCAGACAAAAATATTGGCCAGTTACGGCGGTTTTATGTCGAATTCATGGCATTAAAAACGGTGTTAAAATAGCTTCATGCATCTATTTATGTACACTGTCCGGCCCTGTTAGCGCGAACATGACATCGCGTCGCTTTTCTGCATGGGTTTACGTTCCAAAGCATTGAAGAATCTCTCGAAATCAAGGTAGACGTCAAGAACCACGCACTAACACTGGATCAGTACCAACTTGTGCATGTAGACAATCAATATAAAGTAAAGCCGAGTAATGAGTGTTATTTGCAATAACTAAAATTCGTTTTAATCACTCTGCTGCTGATGTATAGGCGAAAAGGTAAGTTTGTTCTAGCGCTAAAAGCTCATATCTGCATGCTCGATGACTTTCGATGACTTTTTAAATGGAGAAAAGCCAGAAAACTCTCACCTCGATAAATTCACCATGATAGTAAGACACGTACACTCACACACTTTTTCTTTTTTTAATCGAGACTGCAGTTTTTTGCCAAAAGCGCTACTAGACACCACATCGAGTGTCATAGGATGCTCTTATATTCCGTTCGAAAGTGTGTGCCCTGCGGTGTACAGCTGTGTGGATTATCCGGAGCCGCCATATTCGGGGCAGGCACTTCAAGTATTAACTGGACAGGAATGCTGCCGCACCGTTCGGCGCGTACTCGGGTCCACGTGTATTGGACACGACTGCTGCGTCACCGCTCGGCGTCAGCTCGGATCTCCAGTCGCACGTTTTGCACAGGAAGCGATGCCCAAGAACGTGGCGGCCGCCAGTGTTGCTTGATGGATGTTTTGAAAAGCGCCCATTACCTGATCAGCTTTCGAGTCGTCTCGGCTTGGCTGGGGCGCCGCTGCTTCGATTTGCGTAGGCGACGGAGGGAATAATTTCCGTACATTGGAGCAACGCCGACGGTCCGTTTATGTGCCCCAGCTGGTTCCTTTCGTCGGCGATAATGTACATAGGTTACTCATTTTCATAGTCAAGTTTTCCTTTAGCGTTGCGGGTTTCATTGTCTTTTTTGTTTTGTTTTCTTCTTCTTAAATGCGATCGTATTTTTGAGCGAACTTTGCGAACTTACGCGTCCGTGGTTCGGTTCGTATATCGGTTCTACACGTATGCCTACTAATGCGCCCAACGAGTGTCATACGATATATTAGCTTCGGAACGGCTAATTAATCTGCAGTTACCGAGGGTCCTATTTTGCTTATATACATATGTTTATATCCCCCCCCCCCTTTCCCATAGCAAGAGAGGAACATTTCAATTGCAGTGATGCTATGTACAACTAAAGTCGGCGGTTGGTTGCCCGAGAAGGCCTGTCCGCGAAAAGTAGACATTTAGATTGGGATAATACGCGATTTGGTTTTAAACGTGATAGAAGACTTCGTGGACGTCGACTAAACATATTCCTACATATTCCGCAGCAGTTCCTATATGCAGTTTTATAAAGACACGTTTCCGTAGTACATACAAGACGGGGCAGGATGATCTCGCATTTCAGCGACAATTCGCGTAACAACTTGGGCTTTTTCTTCAATTCTATTTTATGGGGACAGTGGAGGGGAGGCGACGACGTTATGTGGTCGTTGTCGCTGTCTCCGGCTTCATCTTTCCTCTCTCGAGACAGTGGGGGGGGGGGGGGGGGGGGGGTTGGCTCTCGGGTCGCGAGGGTTTATTTCTGGGCCCCCATCACCCCCGACTTCTCGGTTCGCGAGGCGTCGCTTGTCTCCGCCTCCCTCCCTTCCTCTCTCGACCTGTGCCTATATGAGTAGCTGGATGCGGCATTAGAACCGAGGAGGTGCGAGCTTGGGTGTACTGTTTTTGTTTGTTTTCTTTTCTCTCGAGGCACTTGTTTACAAGCGAGGTGAAATGTTTGTTGAAAGATGCCACAAAGAAATGCAGCCGGCTTTTCCTTCTCTTGTTTAGTTTCTTCGGAGGTTCGAAGTAGAGCTTCTCCGGGTCTTTTAGCGAAACCTCTGATGTCACTATCAGGGTTTCCAGGAGATTTCTTTGTCGGCTTCTTCCTACCTAGCAGCTTCTGCTCTTTGTTTACTTTGCGTGCACGGCGGTTGGGCTTCTCGACTTGTCGCGCTGCTGTCTCGATCGGAGGGGTCTTTCTGTTTTCGATACTTTTATGTGTGTCGTGGATCGTCGAGTTTCCTCGATCACTCGCTCGAAAACTATTTAATGACGTAAAATAAAAGAGAAAGCTTTTTGGTAGGGACAGATATATGCCCATGAAGTTACCACGCCATGATTGTTGTTGTTTCTTCCTTCTTTCCACGCGGTCAAAAGTGTTTTTCTCCTCTTTGTAGATTCACTTCGCGCTCGGCCTTTTGGGATGTTTTTATGAAAGGACTGTTGCCGCGACATCTGTCTGCAGAAAGTGTGGTGACAGAAACTGTCGGACACACCCCGCTCTCTCTTTCGGCTTACGTGAGCCATCGTGCTCTGTCTACGTCACTTATAATGAGCGCCCTCGAAGTCTTCTTTTCGCGTCTCCCGGGACCTCCACACACTAAAGAATGCGCGCTTATGTACAGTCTCCGTCAATACAAGCGACCCGTATTGACGCGGTGTCGAGGGGCGCGTCTTTCACATCTCCGGACACAGTTGTCAAAGGTGTGCGTCGAGAAGGTGAGGGAGAGGAGGTGATGAGACGCGCGGGGACGTCAGCATGCAGAGCCCTGGTTGGAACGATTAGTGGATAGATCGAAAACTATAGCTGCCTTTGTCTCCACCGCCCTCGTCGAACGCGTTAAAACGCGGAATGCAGGTGTCTGACGTTTGGCTCTCGCATTCGAATGCGTTCGACGAGTGCAGTGGAGACAAAGGCAGCTAGCTTTCCGTCTACCCACTAATCGTATCGAATCAGAGTTCGGCGTTCTGACGTCCCCGCGCCCTCTGCTCTCCTCCTCTCCCTCAGTTTCTCGACGGATAAAGGATGGCAGCCAACTCAGTGCCGACCGCCCGGGTCTGCTAATCAAGCTGGGGTCACTGCTGCACCAGAGCTAGATACAAGTTAAGAATGCGCCAGAAGCGCCTCCGGCACCCTTCCTCCGCGTTGCGCAAATAGTCCGTGAATGAAGACACTTTTCCCGCGTTGCGCGAATAGTCCGTTACTGCAGCGCACGTCGCGCTAACGTCACATAACTTGTCATGGCTACTGTCTTGTCCGGTTGGTCCGCGGAGCGATTTCATGCCGTGACTGCTACGTGGGGGTGTTTATTTGGCGCATTATTAACTCGTACCCGAATATAGCCGGCACGAGCTGATGGGACCGATCAGACAGCGTGAAAAGCGCAGGTCACTTGGCTTTTCCTGTACATGATTGGTTCAGCGGTTATAAAGCACGTACGAAAACATGACGGACACCATGTTGGTGCGCTTTCGACGCTGTTTCACGGGTCCCAACAGCTCGTAGTGTCGGCTGCTTGCGGACATAGGTGAAACGAGGTATGGTACGACATCACACAAGTGACTTCGTTCTATAGACTCTACTCTATTAAAGTTGTAAGCAAGGTTAGGATTTCTGAAGTGCTACTTTCAAAAGCACATGTTGACTAAAGTATAGACCGGACACGTCGACTAAGTATACTTAAACTCGCTTGTATAACGATGCATAGACGTAGTCATATTCCTCCATCTAGCGTCACGTGGTATTTATATTACCCATTCTTATTAACTTGTTTGAATCACTCTTCCTTCCAAAAGCTAACTTGCAAAGAATACTTTTATTACACGAAATAATTCCAAGAATTATGAACCGTGTGTAACGTATTGGTGTTCTATACTGACTCACCTTTTAAGGAGCTAGGGGCTCTGAAAATAGAATATTATGAATTTAGGCATAGCGTTAATATGAACCGATAATACGTTTTTTTTATTATCACAGGCTCACTAAGGAAAAAAAAAGATTACACTGGTCACTTGGGCTTGTGGTTAGTCGGAAATCGTCATGCATATGACGATTTCCGACTAACCAATTCAGCCTCCACGTTTTTAAAGATGCCTTGCGAGATAATTAAACACATAAGAATTTTTAAGATCGACATCTTATCTTGTAACAGTTCTGGACTTACAATTTGTTTTCAATGAAAACTTTTCCCTTGATGGTAATTGTTTTCTAAATATGTCGTTTCTTCACGAGGGAAATACCTGCGTTATATAATCTCTCGTGTTTATTTGTCGCCATTGCTGTGTAACTGGGAAGAGGTTGAGGACCAGTTAATCTGCTCGAACATCTGTCTCCTTCTTAGTTCAGACTTCTCTGGTAAATAAACGCCATTATGTTTTTT
>JAZHYW010022533.1:0-54762 GCA_037355805.1 Ixodes ricinus
TTTTAGTTACCTAATCCAAAAGCATCATTCAAATTTGGATGACTTCCTGATCCCGAAAGGCTACTTCGTTCCTCAAGATTGACTGTACTTAATGAAATAAATGATATTTTGTTTGCTACTGAATCCGAAACTTTGTTCTCTCTAGCTTTTCCCCACTTTTTCTCGCCATCTAAACGTGATGTCCCCGACGGGAAGCGAGGTGAGCTGCCGGCATTCAGGTATGTTCATGCCCGCCTTTCTCGCGTCTAAAAGCAAGCAAACGGGGCGTTCAGGCTATGTGAAGTTTATATAAATAGATATTTGCACAAAGTATTACCTTGGTTAATGTGCTGAACTACGAAAAAAAAACAAAAAAAAACGAAAGCAATTGTTATTTTGAGAAAACCGTTTTTGCAATTCGGTACGCTCAAGCCGCGGCTCTCTACTTTCGTGAAATCGCTAACCAAAATTCTTTCTCTTTCTAGCACAAGCAAGCAGTTACACTGGCAAAAATAGGTCGAAGAGTCACGCAATACATTTTCTTGCAACTTACCATACACCGCGGAGAATGCTCGGAAAAAGGATACAAGTGCCGCACACGCTTGTTTTACCTGAATGAACGTGCCAATTGTTTTATATTTTCTTTGTGAAACTTACTCTTGCAGACTCCAGCACGTGTAACTGCTCTTGTAGCATATGCTCTTTGGAGCCTGGACAAATTATCAGAACGTCTATAGACCATTTTTAAAAAAAATCGCTTATAGGCGGTGCCTTTTTAACTGTTCGTGCGTGTAGCGCGTACTTTGCTTGCTTTCCGAAGCGACGGACGTGGCATGCTGGGATGTGACGTAACACGTGTGGACTGTGATTCTCTTAAACTTTGAAGTCACATGTAGCATAGAATAAACACCATTTGTGTAGGCCTGGTGCCAGGTTACTCTCCATGAAGATCGCGCTAAGATAAACAATTATAAGAGCTTCGCGACACGGAAGCAAAACATCATCAAGGTCCAATGACAGGTGAATAAAATATACAAATACATAATCCACCTTCAAAGAAAAAAATAGTTACTTGACAATACAATAGTGCGTAAAGTACTAAATTTAATCATCAAATTACAATTGCAATATAAGGCGGCCAAAAGTTACCGGGGGAAATTCGGTACCCATATGTTCTTTCGTTTACTCTCGAAGTAGACTGGAATGCTTTGAAACACTCATCCACGAGGTCACATGTGGAAAGGAGATAATTCTATTTAGAGCGTTTTAAAATTATTTTGGCTTGGCACAGCCTCGATCAGCGGTAAATTGGCACTCCTTTCCTCTACGACGTTTACATTTTCGTGGTTTTAAACATTTTCAGCCCTATTCAACACTCATCTGCAACACACTCTGAAAAACGTCTGTGCGTCTACTTTCACGCACAACACTCGGAGAGTCAATCAGCGCAACTTACGGAGGCAGCTCAGCGAATGACCATGCCGAAACATATGTTTAGACCAAAAATCGTAGTCTGAGTTGTGACATTAAGCAATGCAAAACGTCACGCTTGGATTGCTTAATATCAGAACTCATAGTGCGTTTTTTGGTCTAAACATATGTTTTGGCATCGTCATTCGCTGAGTTGCCTCTGTAAGTTGCGCTGATTGGCTTTCCGAGTGTTGTGAGTGAAAGTAGACACACATACTTTTTTAGAGCGCAGAATAAAATAAAACGTTTTCACCAGCTCTTCTGCTAGAAAACGTTGCACTCCAACCATTTGACAAACATACCAGAAAACGACTTAACCGTACATTAAAAGAGCTCAACTCCTGGTCCCGAAACTCCGTGATACTATACACAAAATGCAGTCTGTCCAAAGTCGTGTTACACTCATACCATAGATTCGTACAGACGATTCACTTCACGTTTTCAACAAATCGCACAAGTGATTGATAAGCCAAAAGTAGCCCGACCTGGATGCAACGCCTTCCGCTGTCTGGAGCTGATGGTGAAACCACCATACTAAAATTTATGGAAAAATAATTTCACTGCAGCAATTGCGAACACCGATCCTCACTCTGCCAAATGTCGACTACTGCTAGAATGTGTACAATTTTTCTCAATTTTATTAGCGCGTAAATACCGAAGGGTTTATAAATACTTCGCGTAGATATTTGACGTCCTTTGCAACTAGTCAACGAACTCTAAAAAGTTCACATTATGTAACTTAGGCAGTTTACATTCCAACTCCATATATCCCCAGACAAAAAAATTTAGACTGGTCAATAATATATAATTGTGCGGTCTTTGTAACTTCCTTTCCAAAGCTATGTTCGATTGTAGGTCTTATAATAGCTGCCGACATATCATCCGATTTATTGTAAAAAATAAGATTGAGAACAATCTTTATTGTAGTGACATTTTATTTACAAAAACAAGAAAATTAACGTACGGCCTTGCATAAACCCTATTTAAAACAAATCTGATGCTGTGTTCTGAATCAGTGAATATTTTACAGTGCCAAAAGATTTCGATCAAAAAATGTATTTATTCTAACGAATTGGACAAAATATCTTCCCACACACTGCACATTTTGTTTTTGTTTTCACGGTATCACTTCCAAATTTAATCACATCTTCGGATGCAAATTTGCATATAAGGCAGCGCAGAGAAGGCTCGTGAGAAATGGGAACTCCATAAATTCTGATTCATATGCATAGTGTGTACAAGCAAACTTAAGAGAGTGCTGCATGGTTTATTGCTCTCATTGAAACTTTGCCGCCTTTCATTTGTTTTTACAACAAAAGGTAAGAAAGTCATAAAGTACAAAAAAACAGGACTTGTAGTTTTTTGCTGTTGTTATTTCATGGTTATCAGACAGAAGTAAGCCGCCGCAAGATGCGCATTGAAACGAGCAATCACTAAAAATGTAGGCATAAGCTATGATGAACTTCGGATGACTTTTTTTTAAATCTCATTCCGCCTTTACTGGTCTGTTTTTGGTTGCACCAAAGCAACTATACTTCACAGACTTCAGGCACGACAGTGCCATGATTTTGTTCAAAAGGAACATATTGTGCTTAAAGAATAAGTGCAGAAATATAAAAATATGTAAACAAAAGTAATAAGTTCTTGTATAAGTGGGGTTTGACTGGTAGACGCGGGGTTGGCAGTAAATAAACGTAATCCTTCCCAGTACTAAATGTTTGTAACTTTGCGGTTTTTTTTTTGCTCATCTGAATTGTAAAAATTATTTTGAGCTTGCCGTGTTTCAGGAGATTATACTTGTTATGTCGCAGTTGGCTGAACTCAATGCAAGGAGAGGGGTGTATTTTATTTAAGGCAAACCTACCGGCCGCTCGCAATGACAATAAACGAACATATGCTAAACTTTTATGATAACTTAGGCCACATCTATAATAATGCAGATAAGGCCGCAAGAACCATTGAGGAGTACCGATAGTGAGCAAACCATTTTACAAGAAATATGTATTTTGAATAATTATTTTCCCAGAGAGACACGGCTTCTCGGTTTATAATCTGTCGTCCGTCCATACACAGGCCTCTTAGTAATCAAGGGGTCGTTATTCAGGCATGCGTGGAAGGACATCACGAGCAAGATAAATCTTTAGTTTTAAATATAACGACTGCGAGTTAATTGATAAAACGTTTGTCTTCCGGTTAGTAATGGTACTAGGGCCTGACGACCCTAAATATATTTTCCCGGGATCAATATATACTTACAGAGAGTGAATGGTAAGACCAGGCAAAGATACATTACCAGTAATGTTGATTAAATGTCGCGCTGAAATTTCACAAATTCATCGTAACTACTTTATGAACTCGTGACCACTACTATGCGCCTTCATAATATTATATATATGTTGACAATAATTACAATTTTAGCAGACACGTTTTTCAGAAATTTGTTGCATTGGCAAAAAGCAGGTCTGCGATGCAGAGTGCTTCCTGTCCTTGGCCACAATGAAGGACATTCGTTGGTACACGGCGCGTCCGTGGGCCTCTACACCGTTAGGCTTCATTGCCAGTGCGTGACCGCAACATGCGCGGACGAAACGTGTTGTCGTTTCCGACCCCATGACCCGAGTGAGTTTTGTTTTACGCGATTGCCGTCCTGCGCCAAACGTTTCTTAAATATGTGACATGAATATGTTCGGTATATAAACCGAATTTTGCGGAAACACCTTGTTCGATTCACTATTGCTAGTTAATGTACGGCTTGGTTTAAACTTTTTTTTCAGGCGATAGAAGTATGATAAGCCAAAATGTACATATTTGTTTTACTCTATTCGTTTGATAGGATGTAAGGCATAATTACAGGCTAAATCGTGCTGTTTGAAGTTCATCGCACTTGTGGTTGAGAATAAAAACAGGCTTCTCATGTTTTTATCTTTTCATGTTACGAATACTGACTACCGAGTTTGCAAGCAGTTCTACAGTCGACGAGGCCAAGCATCTTCAGATTTCTGCTTTTGGCGCTTCAGACAGTTTACAAACAAAAAAGAACAGACTGCCGAGCGTTTTGGAGCTCATAATCAGCTTTTATTCTTGCTAAAAAAAAATGCCTTATTTATTGTTTATTCTTTTTTTCTTTTTTGCAAAACACTAAAGGAAACGTGTTGTGCGGATTTGTCTACATTATATACGCTCACAGTTTTGCACGAAATTATTTTTACTAATTTATTCGTACCTTCCTTCACGCTATTAAAAACGCCTTGGGGCACTGAACAGTGCAGCACACCTCCACATCTGTATTTTGACGTAGGTCGGAAAATAAAAGCGAACAGATGCACCAAAGTTTCACTTTCCCGAGAACTCGCACACACTACTCATTGTTCTTTTTTGTAATTTATTTTGTTCTTGTTTTCTTAGAGGGACACTTTTAACAAATTAAGGGCAATGAATACGAAGAAAACAAAACTGCATCGGTATATGTTGATGATGTTCCCTGCAACTCGTGGTGTGCCTAAATAAGTTTAGCGGTGTTCCCCAGATGAACATCTTCCTAACCCTCCAACCAAATACAACAAGAACTACCAAAAATTTGCTTAGAAAACTCATACTCTTGAAAAAAACGGTTCCACGTCTACCAAGAAGGTAAAGTAAAGCGGGCTCCAAAACGACGCCTACTACCTTCGGGGGCCTTTTCAAATATCGTGGTGCTGGCAAAAACTAAGAACGAAGTAGAGGTTCTCGGTGAGAGGAGTGAGACCAGCCTCTTTCGGTTTGAACCAGAATGAGACAAATGGCCTCCCATACGTCTTTCCAACACCGCCTGTTTCCTGTTCCGGTGAGACTTTCGTCCAATTTAGAAAGGTGTATATTTTTTCTTCATTTCGCACCTGCTCTCTACTTGCCTCCTAACGTAAGCTGCGAATGCTACGTTCGCGCTCTGCTGGGAACAAACAAGCTGTGTGGAGAGTTCTGATTCGCACATTGTTTCTTGCTCTTGGCGTTGTTTCGTTTTGCTTAAGCACAATAAAGTTTACGCCACCAAGCTCAGTAATCAGTCGTCAAGGTGCAGTTGTTCTTTCCTCCAAGAAATTTTGGCAGGATAGGAGTTGAGGGGGATCTGCTGTTGGTGTAGTATTTATTGCACACAAAAAGACGGCTGCGCATCATTTGTTTAATGCAAATTCCAAGACCTCTTCTTTATATCAACGTACTAGATTCAGTAAACTTTCACAAACTTGTTGTAAGTGCAAAAAAGACGGCATAAACACCGCAACAGAATTTAAGACTTGCAGATTAGGAAGAATTATGAAGCTGCACTACATAACATCTCGTTCCTCATTTGTAAGCGCTTTGTACACTGAGAGAGTTTAGGTAGAGTTTTGAAGCTTTTTAAAGTTCTAGGTCAACCTTACACGAATGAATATTCAGTGTTCTTTTATTTCATTTCTAAAAATTGCAGACTTCGCAGATCTATTCATGTTTTTCTAAACACAATTCATGCGTATTCGCAACAAGCTCTTTAAAAAATACATTTTAACTATCTATACTTCTGAAACAAAGTGAAATGTACTGAACATAATGTAACATGAAATTCAATTCTATTTTGATACAAAATAGATTTCATACCTCTCCCGTTTTTAAAAAAACTTCTTTGAAAATCCAAGTATTTTTTTCTTCACATCAAGCGATTGTTTTGCAGCTGTGAGCAGTTAAAAAACGTGCTTTATATTTAACAAATAGAATAAGAATAGTCTAAAATATTTAACAAGTTCAGACAAAAATAGACACATAAATTGTGTTTTGCACCTCTGAATTTTATGAGCTATTAATTCATCTTTAATATATTTTTAAGAACGCTGTTGTGATACAGGGTATAACTCAAGGAGCATTCTGGTTAACGAATGTTCAAGTGACCTACATTTTTATTCATGCCTCTTATCATAAACTATATAACTTACACCAAAGACAAAAGCGACGAATCGCCTAAAAACTGCAATGAAATCAGACATGTTTCGTTGTGCGCAACGTGTTGCACACTTCTTCAAACACAGGGCTAGTAACATTTTCTCTGGAGTGTCATAGCCATCCAACTTGGAGACTTTCTTTGACTTACAATGCGACGACGGCAAGGTCTAACATGACGTAAAAAGACATCGTTTTGGAAAACTCAGATGCGAAGTCCTTTGTCTGGAGAAAGCTCCAATAAAAACTACTTATAAATGGCCAGAAATTTGCGCCAGGCGCTTCCGGTTCACTTATCTGGCCCCACGTGGCGTATTCACATTTAACGTTTATATCGTGTGCAAATTCCCGCCAAAGCGGGGTGTATACCGAGTGAAAAAAACACACTAAATTCAAATATAAAAAATAGGATGAGATAATAAGCGTCTGGCGCTTGCAACATACTAATAACTTTATCATTCTCCCTTACCATTTCACGTCGATACTGTGATCAAAAGAAGAAAATCAGAACTTCTAAACAATTTGGCAGAAACCGTCGCACACATTCCTATAGTTCTTTAAGTTGACTGGGAGTGTAATCTACATAGGTGCCTTCAAATATGACTGTGTTGACAGTGAGTATAAGCATAAACAGTGGCGTACCAACTTGTTTTTGACTGGGGGGATGGGGGGGGTGGGGGGGGGCAATCTAGACGCTCGGGCACCAGCGCCTCATCCAGGAACTTTTTGTTAGATCAGCCGAGTTCTTAACCATTGAAAAAATGCGAAATTTAGTGCTCATGATTACAAGCTGCTGCAGTGTCATATCCTCTCCAATGAGCCATCTTTAAGAAACTTGTCACGAAGTGGACATAGTTCGACTGTTTTTAGGCATTCTTTTATTATTTCAAATTATGTGCATCCGCGCCGCATCCAGGAACTTCTTGAGATCGGCCGAATTTTAACTGGTAACGAAATACAAACTTTAAAGCCGCCAATAACAGGCCTCTACTATTGCAAAATCTTGGGCTTCAACCCTCTTCGAAGAATGTGATATCAAGTCGGATTCCAACACACTCTTTTCACGCTTTTTTTGCAGTTTGTGTTTAGTGCGATTTATATAATTAATTTATTATAAATATTTAATACTTGCCTAAATATTACTTTTGACATTGGAATGCTAAGTTTACAAGATCAATCATCCTCTCACAATTCGTTTATTCACCGCAGTGCTTACATTCCTTACAATAGAAAAGTAACTTTTATAATCACATAACGACAATAATATGTAAAAATATTTTGAAAACGTTTTTATAATTTTGTATTGTCGTAATACAAACGGTTTTTTTTTCGTATTCATGTAAGTAGCAGAATACTGGAAGTGATCGTAAACGTCTAAACGAGAATGAATCCGCCTTATTTGGCAAATTGGTCTCAGGCACCCAAGAAAATAATTTTGAGAAAGAACAAAATGTATCCAGCACATTACCGATCTTTGTTGTTTAATTTAGTTAAATAAAAAATCTTGTAGATTTTTTTAAATTTGTTTATTTGACTTAGTTGTTTGTCTAAAATGGTGTCAGCTGCCCCCGAAATATATTTTTCTGTAGATGTAATACAGATGTTAGGCACTACAGATTTTGCCGTAATATTGGGGAGAAATTCTGGTTGATTTATACAATCATAACGAGTGGTTTATACCCAAGACTACACTGTAGACTTCGATTGACTTTGATACAATCCGTACTAGCAATACATCAAAACGTTGATTCGACTAAGGAACTTACAGTTTACACGTCATTATCTTGCAATTTGGCACAATAAAACCGGTATATGATAGAATAAAGTAGTAGCATGGCAAATTGTTCATAGCGGAACGTTTGGGCGTTGTGGCCATATCTGTATATTAAATACATGGACTTCTCTGGGAGCGCTGCCATAATCCGCCAAGAGATGGCGCAAGCATACGATGGCACGGAGTTGTGGGAATGTTCCGACTGAGTGCGAGCGGCAGGGTGTGTCTTTCAAACGCCCAACCTCCAGCACGAGCTTAGTGTGTTCCACCGTACTTTGGCTGCACCCGCTCTCGAGGTGCTGGAGACGCTGAAGCGTTGTCGGACGTGGAAAGCTCGCGCTGGCGGCGGGACAACTGAAGCTTGTTCCTGCCGTTCTCACTTTGTCGGTGACCATAATTACGAAGAGTAAAAGGTTCTTAAGAACTTTTATGGGCACTCAAAACGCACGCAACAGTGCCATATCAATTTGACCCAGATTTTACATAAAACCAAAGCGAAAACTGAGCCCCTCTGAGCGAGAATGAGTTAAGATCACTGGCTTGGAGTCGGATGCAGCACACAGACACCCCAACCTTCCTTTCTTCGAGGCGCATTAGGCGCATGCATAATTTACTCGGCAAACGCGCCCTAATGAGCAAGAGAGAACAGTTCCACAGCCAAGAAGCATTCGAATCAAGGGAACTAATTTACGCTCGCGTGCACTACCTGCCAGAATGCAACTAGCACTGCGTTTCCCGAGGGAAAGCGCTCCTGAGGAAGTATGCCTTTGCACTCAGTTCTGCTTTTTTTTTCGAAGAATTACATATAGGCTTGCTGGCTTCTTTCCTTTTTTCGTGTGTTCTGTGTACCCTTTGTTAAGGCTTTCAGTATTTTATGGTCCTTCATCAATTGATGCTCACTCTTTATTTTTGTATTTATAATCTCTCTTTGACTGGTCTCTCATTGCATTTCGTGTATAACCAATCATTGCGATTAGGGAAAGGAGACAAACTAATCACGTTGATAAGGTAACATTATTGCAGGAAATACATCTATCACGCTCGTAATACTGGGCATGACATCTCACATACCTACTGAATCTAAAGACGATTTACTTTTTATGCGAAAGCATTAACTGTCCCATGGAGCGAACCGACGTCATCAGCTTTGAAGCCGCGCCAAATAGCCCCTTCCTCTGTCCCAGTGCCGTCTGTAGCAGAAATCTCATGGATAGGCTCCCATTGACTGGCACGCGTCATCAAGGAACGAGGCTCTCATTGGCTCTCGTGCGGCGTAGTTTCAAAAAACGCAACCAGATAAGCGCTCTCCATGGCGGCGCAGCGCACGCAGCAACCCGGTCGCCGGTAAGAGGGGCGGTGGTGCGGTCCTAAATCACTCCGAAGATGGTGCAGGGCCAAGCTCAGCGCGGCGAGGCCACTTCACGAGAGCAGGCGCTCGGCCATCGACCGGTGAAACGTGGCCGTCCACGCCACTGCGCCGCAGACGAACTAAGGGAGCTTAATAACGACATTCATGCTTTCGCATTCACAACTCATAAGAAGTACTTAACTGTCCTTGGACTTCTTTAAGCATTGAAATCTTACTGCAGCTAAGTTTGATTTAGTCGTGAAAAGCAAATCGTGCCACAGTCGAAGAGAGTTGTTCGGCTGCAAAACACTTGGGCAGCGACCTCCGCCGGCCGCACAACGCCACTGTGAAAAACAAAAAAGAAAAAAAAGGAAGCAAGAGAAAGAACTCCAGGACGCTTCAAAAGGACTTCTTAAGCTGGAAAAGGAACGGTAAAAAAGGACACGCCTTCGTGTGTCCGAAATGCTGAAGTTGGCGTCCGCTGCGTTTCTTATAAATAGTAGGATTGTGTGGAGATCTAGCCCAAAAGTGCTACCAGCGAACAGGCTTCCATAAAAAGAAAACACAATTGCGTCTAGTCGGCTAAAAGTAGACTTGCAAGTTTTCTTTCCAAATACAGCAAAATTTAAATGGCAAAAATTTAACTCCAGGATATTGTTTTGTAAACTTGAGAAACAGATTTAAACATTTTTTTCCCGGACCGTGAGTTATTTAGGAACAACTTTTCTGTTGTCCTGTAATGTTTGGAACGGTCCGCCTCCTGGCCATTGGCTGTAGTGTGCCACTTGGTTACGGCCGTGTTTTTAGTCTACTCAGTCAGTATTTTGTTTCGTACTCTGAATATCTCATTGCGTTTTGCTGTTCCCTATTACTTCATTATTGCCGTCATGGCTGTGTTTCGTCGCTTTCAAGACGCCCGACAGGCTTATGCCGACATCATCGGCAACGGTGGTTTTCCATGGGGTCACAGGCGTTTGGTAATCTGGACGCAGTCGTCAAATTTGGCAACAGAACTCATTTTTGCGGTATTGTGCATTTGCTAGCGTCCATCTGTTGGGCACTTTATTTGCCTTTCCAGATAATGTGCTGGAGAAAAGAGGGGCACCTTTCTGAAAAGAAGAGTAAGGGCACCTCATTTTGTAAATGCGTATCACGTTTAATTTGGCAGTTAGCTTCTTTTTTTAAGTCAATTTCGTCATGATTATAAAGAAACACGCTCGGAAGGCGACACTGCTAGTACAAACACCATCACCAGTTTCTTTTTCTTTTTTATAACGTTATCAGAAATACCAATACCACGGTTGAATATGCACATGATGATACTAACGTAGGGAGTGAAATGTGGTATTGTGATGTAAGCTCAATTAGTAAAAACCTATGCATAACACTTTATTTGGCAGTTGGTGTTGCTTATTAAGTCAAATTCATCGTTATTATAACGAAAATGATGGCGGAGGGCGACACTGTTAGCACAAACAGCATTGGCAGTTTTACTTTCTTTTAGATTTATAACATTATCATATAGTCCAATAGCATAGTTAATTCTTTTTCTTGATGAAAGTTCTATACTAATGACCTATCTGGATGTACTTTTTTTGGTACAGTATGCACTGCTTCGCTGATGTAAGCTCAATTAATGACGTAACTAATGTGATGTGTGACGCTTTTGGTTTTACTATTTCAGCTGATTGCCTGTGTATAACCTAATCTTCACTCTGTCTTGTTGTCTTGTTGCTTTCTTGTTATTGACTGTGCGTTTTGCCTGGTGTGTGCGATTCTGTGATTGCGGCTTCCAGAGTGTGCATAGTAGTTCTGGTTTGTTGCTTTGCTGTTGTATATGTCACTCCTACCTTAACTACCACGCCTGAACTGTTGTGAAGGGGGGGGGAGGGGCGGCAGGGGCTCTGTCAGGCACTTCTGCCTTTATCTTGCCCCCCTGCGGAAAAGTATCCGCGAAACAAATAACGAAAAAATGTGCTCATTGCTATACTAACGTAGGGACTGAAATATATATGGTACTGTGGCATGAGCTCAAATAGTAAATGGAAGTGCATCACACTTCATTTGGAAGTTAGCTTTGTTTATAAGGTCAAATTCGCCATGATTAAAATGAAACACACGCTAAGAAGGCGAAACATTAGCACGAGCAACATCAGAAGATTTTGTTTTTTCTTTTAGATTTATAACGTTATAAATAACAACAGCATAGTTGAATGTCTTCATGGTGATACTAACGCAAGGAGTAAAATACTGTATTACTCATTGTGACTTATAAGCAATACCTCAAAAAGCGCCGATCTCGTGTTCTGAGCTGTTTCGCTGAATGTACGTAAATACAAATTTTCTGAAAGTTGTTTTCTCAACGGTGGTGGGCATATGTCTAAGAATTTGAGTTCTCAGATCTGAGCAACAACGCGAATTACTTTTCAAATAAATGAGCAGATAAAACTTTTTTTTCTTTCTCTAACAAGATTCAAACTCTGAGAATTCTACAATGGACGGCACGTGGAGCACCACACCACGCGTAACAGGGTGTATGTATTGCTCATATTGAATGAAATAGTACCTTGAAAGAGATTTAATATAGACGAAAAAATATATGATTATACCGTCTTGATATCCCAAGTCCGCCAAATGAATGCAAAAACAGTAGAAAGAAAAAGAACTGTCAAGCAGCACGCCAAAGACAAGAAAGACAAATAAAAAAAATAGGCATGTGGATAATGAACAAAGAGTAATAACTGTTCGTGAAAACCGTGAAAAAGAACAGCCTCCCGCAAATTTTTGTATGCAAATATTCTGAGGAAACTATATATAAACTCAATCTGAGCTGCATTGGTTGAAAGGAGTTGTTACAATCAGGAAGCTTCTATGATATTTCCGAAAATCGATTTGTTGACAATATGTTTTTGCATTTTGTCCATATCTGAAAACCACGAAAAAAAATTGTTTTAATTTTATATTTACTAAATTTGCATGGGTGCGATTTGTCACGATTTGGTTAAAAAAAGACCCATATTTTTGGGGGGCAGAAGAACCCGCTCTTGATTAAGCACAGAAAATTATCAAAAACTAAACTTCACTTCCTTAATTTTTTGCAGAGCCCTATAAAGAAAATAGATTTTGAAAATATTCTTGATTGCATGTATTCAGCGCAGTGCACATGAATAAGCTCGGACAGGTGATAAATTTAGCAATCATTAATGTACAAATGACCCACTAGATGGGGTGGTCCCACATCGCCGTTAAACAAAAACCCAACGAAGTATATTAAATCGACCCAGTATTTCTGCTTTGTTCATCAGTCTAAGATAAGGGTATGCTTGTTCGGACTTGATTAAAAATTGGAGGCGATCTATCGCCCACCATAAATTTGTAACTATGTAAAAATGAGCAAACCCATTCATTTTTGAAAAGGAGTAATATTTTAAGAGCGAGACAATCTTCACTGTAATATTTGTGATAGCGGATGCGTTGCTCAGTTATAAGAGTAATAGAATCTGAAGGGGCACATTCTTTTTAGGATTATTTTATCTGGGTGCCCTATAAAAAAAATACCGAACTCTCATTACGTACGTTCTAAGTGATTATGTTAATAAAAAATTAATATAAATATATTTAAAAAGTCGAAACTTGGAAACAACATTAATTGAGGAGAATTGATATTTTCATTGAAGGCTCTAGTTAGACAAATTATGTAAAAAAAGCTTGACAAGACAAACACGAAGGAAACGCAAGCCTGCATTAACAAGAAGTTGTGAAACGACACAGCAATATCGACATATCCTCAAGTCTTGAGTTAGTTCACAAAATAACAATTAATCAAACATAACATTGTCTGAACTGGGACGGTACAGGAGACATAATTATAATAAAAAATACGAGCCACACTAGCCTTCCCTTAGCTGAGAAAGAATGATCTCGAATTAGACACTTGGCAGGGTTGAGTTTCAAGACATCTGAGCCTCAGTAACTTCCAGACATCTACGGGTCAGTCACCAGTCTCAATATTCCTGAGACTTCTGTCTCGTGTCTTGTAATGCCAAACTAAAATTTTAGGTTTCAAGCATCGACATACTGAACCTGACTTATCATTCTTCTTTCGTTGACTTTTTTTTCTTTTCAGAAATCAAAGGCAAATGCCGAAGTAGAGGCACAGTTAGTTGTGTTTAAGAGTTAAACCCCACGAGAAGAAACAATAGCCAACTTCTTTCATTCCGTACAAACGCAGAACAGGAAACAATAATATAAAAAAAATCGACAGAGGAGGATTGTAATCTTGACCGAAAGGCCCACTCGCCGATGCTGACAGTTTAAGCTGGCTGATGAATGACCCTGGATGCTTGAAAGCCCCGGAAACTGAGCCTCGCTCCTATTTGTACCTTGGCCAAAAGAAGACGGTGCCTGGTGTTCGGATAATACGGATAATAGGCTTCCGCGGACATATTCTAATATCAACACTTCACGCGCGAGATCGGAATCTTGTGCAGTGGCGACAAGACGGACAGCAATTTCTCGACGGTTTCCTCTAACGAGGTTGAAAGGCTCTCACAGACCTACGGCTGGAACAGTAAGCTTAGGCAGGAAATGACGTTGTGCGGATCAGTTCCTGCCACTCCTAATAAAGAATTATTGTGTCTATATTAGGTTAAGCTCTCGGATTATGGGTGCCCGTACGCTCGGATGGCGTGCAAGGTGACCTTCGTCGCATAAAAAATATAGCTAACAATATATTTACTCATTATGTTTACATTATCATCGTTGACTTGATGACTACACTTTTATAAAGCCCAATTAGGAGACGTAAAATGATTACAATTAACCTTAATTACTTAAAAAAATTAACTTGTCTTCATTTTTTTTTGCTTTTATCAATTAGCGCGGATTGTTTGCGACCTTTGCAAGGGAGAATCCACGACCCCTCGGCAATTCCTGGTGAAGAAATTTCTACGAATGAACGCTTTTGGTTTCGACTCCTGCTTCGCAGACATTTCTGCTTTATTGTACGATTTATTCAAAACACAAATTTGTTAATAAACCTTTCCTAAGCCGTACCTACAATTATAGAGCATGTTGCCATCCCTCAATGGCACTAGCCAAGCAGAGAGAACAATCCATCGAATCAAGTGAGCAAAAAATTAGAACCACTTATGCAGGGGTCTTATAATCATTTCCTTTATACTTCTTTTGAGTAGGAGGCATATATTCAGCCAGTTTTGTGGCGACTGTTACATCAGTGAAAAAATGTCATTGAACAACTATAAATAAGTTGCTGCTTCAATTCAAAATTAAAAAAATCGGCTTAAAATCGCAATCTGATACAAACCGTGTCATCTTTGAATGCCTCAAGAACAATCTTCTTAACAGGTCGTAGTATTTTAGCCTCTCAGAAATTATTAATCTGTTTTCTTATAATTTCAGGTGCTCTAAAACATTCTTATGGCAAAGGGAATTTTTTCGCTTTTTGACTTCTGCACAAGCTATAGGGTTTTATTGAACTTTGCATGTTTTATTGCCTTTCCAACGCGTTTATTTCATGATGTTTGCTGATTTGTCCCCACGATGTCGCTGTACTTTGAAAGGACGATATTACTTGGGAACAAGGCGAAAGTCAGCGACTAAGCTGAATACGGCGCGCAGGATAGACACTGAGATGAACTGCAGCGTCCACACATTCGTCTTTTTCCCCCTGCGAACGAATTTTATCGGTGCCTCGTGGCTCACGATATTTCCGCGGATTTTATTGCAATCTTCGGCCGTGTTTACATACTTACGGCGCGACAAGGTGTAGCATTCTAAAACGGAAGCCCATGCAAGACTCAGCGGAAAACCAACGACATCAATCTTTCTGGTCGGTCCGTCGTCTGCTGTCCTCAGCTCTCTCTTCTACCGGCGTCGAGAAGCCGCTCAAAGACACACAACACTTTTTATAGTAGCATGAACTTAAATATTTCAATTTCATCCGCACCCAACCTAATATAATTGTTCTTTATAAAATGTTCTTCTGCTGCGTTTGTACTCACTTTTTCGCTAAACCTGCAAAATAGCTATGTCATAGCTCTTGATATAAACGTTCTGTGCCTACATGTTTTGTGCTAAAACATTTGGCTATGTAATAATACTTTAATTTTACAGGATGCACGGAATAATGTGCCCTATTTTCATAATTTTACAATACACTCTTGGTTTTCTACACCTGTCGGAAAACATTTTTACTTGCTTCATTCCGCACAAAATAATGACACAAATTAAGCACCAGGCCTTTGTTCATATATATTTATGTTGAAAATTTTCCACGGACATTTTATATACTAAATAGTTTTTCATTAGCTTGAGTTGTTGAAAGTTCATTCGCATTTAGGTGTTTTATTGCCGTAAACTTGTAAACTATTGGACCGTGCTCTCGAACTTGTCTTTGCCATGCATAGTTCGGATTGAGCACAGAAAATAAATGCGATAATGCTGTTCCTGCGAAAGTTGCATCCTGCAAAATATAGAAACAGTAGATCGTAGTCGAGTTCTGTCCTACACAATTGTTACTGTGCAGGTCGGTGCGATTTTACCGTCACCTTGTTATCGTTTGTGTTTTATTCAGTTCCGAAAATGAAAAAAGAAAGGCCTCATAATTGTGGAGTCACCAGCGTTTTCTCCAGCTCGGGGAATCAATTTGGTCGAGGTTATAGTTGTTGCAGTCGCTGCGGGTCATCACAGTAATCGTTCCATTTCCACACAACCAGCAACACTGCACTATTTACACCGCTGAGAATCATACATCGACATTCTAAAGCTCAAAGCCAAAACGTTCAGTCGTTTACGTTCATCGTCTTCGTTCCACAATTTCCTTCCCGGTTATTTCTCGTACCCACGTGCCGGTTTATCCTAGCAGACTTCCTTCTTTTTCTGCTTCTACTCCCTGTTCGTCTAACGCCAGCAGAGGGCTATCTGACGTTAGTTGCAGCACACTCCCCACCGAATGGGTTCGAACCCCTTCTAAATCTCAGTTACTTCTATTGGATAGTGCAATTTTACCGGTCGTCTCAGCAAAAAACCCTGTTTAAACGCACGACACATGAACGAATCTTTTTATTCCGACCCAAATAAACTTCTCCAATCCTGCCCATCTTCCACAGCAAACGCGGAAGCGGTTCCCTGAGCAGGAGAAGCTGTCTAACCTCAAATGGCGTGGATATCCGTTGCTTTCTTTCATAGGCGAATCAGAGCTCTCTCAGATACTCTGATCGCCACATCTCCCAAAATCTGTTAAGAAACTCCTTCCTGCGTCTCCAAATTTGGCGGAGCACCTCAGGTGACGAAGCGAACTCTTTTTCTCCGCTACCAGAAGCGCCGTTAGCCTTCTTCCCATGAGGAAGCTTGCCGGAGCGAGCGACTCGCCCTCGTCGATCTCGTTGTAGACAAGCCTAAGAGGCCGTGAATTTACCACGACGTCAACCTCGCGCAGAACTGTGTGCAATACTTCCCAGTCCAAATGTTTATAAGCGATCACTTTCCTAAGCCCAACTTTTACCGATCGGACGAGTCGCTCGTAGAAGCACCATGGCGCCCACTCAACAATATAGCGCCACTCAATATTCGCGTTGGCGAAGTGGTCTACCACCCCTGGGTGTCAGAGGGTCTTCCAGAGTTCGGCCAAGTCTTTCGGTGCCCTCTTGAAGGACAGCGCATTGTCCGAGAACACGATGCGACACAGACCCCTCGAGTACGCGATGTGACACAGATCCCTTCGCTACACGAACCTTCGGAACGCAAGCAAGAAGCGTTTTGTCGAGACGTCCGGCACTAGCTCCAAGTGCACCGCGCGCGTGACGGCACAGGTAAACAAGGCGATGAATGACTTATGCGTGAGTTAATTTTTTCGCACGTACATTGGCCCCGTAAAGTTGATGCCGACCACCTCAAAAGTGTCTTCCTGCGTGGTTCTCGTACCCGGCAAAGGTCCCGTTGGCACATGAACGCAGTGGAACTGAACCTCTGACAGGTAATGCAAGCATGCGCTACCTTGTTTACCAATTGTGTTCCGCGAATGATCCAGTAGCTCTCGCGAAGCTGCATGAGAGTGTCTCGTGGCCACCCGTGCATCATCTGTCGGTGAGCTTAGATTGTCAGCAAGGTGGAATACGGTGTTCGTTGGCCAGCACGATGGGCGCACGTTCATCACGAGTCAGGTTTTTTGATCGGGTACGGCCTTTGATCCGGAGCACATCCTCTTCATCGACGAATGAGTGGAAATTTCCCAAGGCTGAGCCAGGCGGCACTGCCTTTTTTCCAGCGGCACGACGAACCTTATAGGCGAAAGCCGAGTTTTCTGCTTTCTTTATCCACAGTGTTTGTGCTGCTTGGATCTCCTCAGCGCTCAGCCATCCAATATTTTGATTGGTGATCGAGGGTTATGGGAAAACCGAAGAATCCAGGCTGTTGTCCGGTGTAGTATCACAGCTGAACTGAATCTCGAGGTGTCGGTCAACTCCACAGACGTGTCTGCAAGTACTAAAGCGACTGCAGCCTTCGAAGCTTTCTCCTCGAGCTTGTCGTGTTGGGGCAAAGCACCTTAACAGTTTCTTCGGGCATTCGGATGCTGGGAGGTGTAACCAACTTGGTGCAGTCCACGAAGGAGATGCAGAAAGCAGTCGATCAGCTGTCAGTCCTCGAGTCATCAAGTCTGCGGTATTTTCCTTGCCTAGGCAGTGGTGCCAATTGGTGCCCTCTGAGTTTCCTGGTAGCTCTTGTGCGTGGTGTTTTACAACCATTTTCCATCTGGATGCCCCCCTCTGGTCCAGTGAAAATTGATCATCGAGTCCGTCCGAAAATTAACTTCTTCCACCTGGATTTTGAGGCATGTCTTGACATAGTTTAGTAGTCTCGATCCTATCAAGCTTGCCATGAGCTCAAGTCTCAGCAAGGACATTTCCTTCAGGGTGGCGACGCGGCACTTAGCGAGCAATATTGTCGCCTTCTTTGTTCCGCAGTCGTCAGTTGAACAGAGAAAAATAATCGATCCGTAGGCGGAAGAGCAGGCGTCTGAGAACACATGCATCGTTCTGTGCATTATGATGTCTTGTCGCTCAGTGCGCTGTCGTAGTACCTGGGCACGTTGATCTGACCTAGTTTGGTGAGTTCGTCGCACCAGCTATCCTAGTCTCCCATCAGTTCTCTCGGTAGTGCGTCATCCCAAAGCAGGTTCCGCTTCCAGATCTCTTGAAACAAGATCTTGGCTCGCACCTTGGAAGGAGAGGGGAAACCGAGTGGGTCGTAGAGTGTGTCGTAGAGGAACACGAGTGGGTCGTAGTCGTAGAGGAAATCGTGGCCTGGAGAACGAATCGCTTGGCCTTTCTGCTTTGGCTTGTAAACTCGACCACCTGTTCGGTTGTAAAATACAGTTTTTCTTCGTTTGACACCCACGTTATACCCAGCACTTTCACCACTCCCGTCAGCTGTCCAAGGTATCTCCCTTCGGATCCGTTGTCCTCCAGCATGTTTTACGACGGCGCTGTTGGAGTCCCACATATGAAGCTTCATCTCAGCTCCCCCGAGTATTTCTATCGCCTTGGTGTAGAATTTCTGGGCCGCCTCCTTACTTCTTGTGCCGGTCAAGAGGTCGTCAACGTATGCAAATTTTTTCCAGTTTTTCTGTTTCTTATGGGAACTCGCTTTTCCTAACTTTCTTTGTAATGGTGCTGTAGGGTTACTCTTAATAGGAAAGGACTGAATGTGGTACCGAAGGTTACCCTTGTCATACGCTAGACCTCGACTTCTGGGGTAGGTTGGTCTGGGTGAGGCGGCTCTTGGTACCAGAGAAACCGCAACGCGTCGCGGTCTTTCATGTACACCGATTTGTAAAAAGACCTTCTTGACGTCTGCAATTAGTGCTACCTGATGTTGCCTTATCCTCAGGAGTAGGGCCACTAGGTCTGGATTCAAGCTTGGACCGCATTCAAGGTTGTTGTTTAATGATCAAGAATTCGGTCCGTGAGAAGGAACGTCGAACACGATCCTCATTTTTCTCGTGCAGCTACCCTCTCGCAAAACAGCTTGGTGTGGCATATAATAAACACGCCCTTCGGAACCCTTTCTGTGTTCAACCTTCTTGGCCATCCCGTTATCTGCGTACAACCGGATAGCCTGGTCATACCTTTGCATGAGGTCTGGGTTTTCGCTTAGCTTCCTTCGTAGAATTTCGAGGCGCATCAATACTACACCTCGGTTGCATTCTAGGTGCACGTCTGTTTTCCAACGAAGGCCAACCTCGTACCTTCCATTCATCTTGATGATGCTTGCTTCAAAGCGGTGCATGATGTCATTATCTGACTGATCTTGGTCCGCCTCTTCGACGACTCCCAAGCTTTCAAGTTCTCACAATCTCCTCAATATTGATGGCTCTCGTTTGTCTACAGCAGATATGAGCAGGATCACCTGGGAACAGCTTACAGCATCGGAAGTCAACTGTGTGGATATATATATTGCCCAGCCAAAGGCGGTTTCCACTGCGGATTAGGCTGTTGCTCAGTCATTGGATCCTTCCTGTTATGCATCCCCAGCAATGTTCCGACCCAGTAGTATCGCTACTCCGCCACAGTCCAGTACGTTCAGGTCGTCACCTGCAGTAAGCCAAAGTTCTTCCATTTTTCCAATAACGTCCTTCTCAGGGCTATGGAGTTCTTGTTCGGAGATAGAATGTGTCTCGAGGGCGTCGATCTTGTATTTATTTCCACTGTGTTGGTTGCGCAGAATCATTTGGTCTCTGTGGTACGTTCGTTCCCTATTCTTGCTTCCGAACACTCCAACAGTCGGGATCTCAGTCCCGAACAGTTTGCCACCGAGACTTCTCGACAGCTCATCCGTGATGAAGGAGCGCTGGCTACCGCTGTGAAAAGTATCCGAGCTTCTGTTTTTGCCTTCCACCCACGCGGTAACCGTCTATAAGAGTACTCTTGGCCTGTTTTTCTCGTTTACATGCAAACTAACTGGTGTTTCGTTCTTTTTTTTTAGCTTTGCGTTTGATCCGTTGACAGACTGTCTCGGAGTATGATCTGGGTCGCACATGCTGGATTTATGCCTGTCTTGGCACTTGCTGCAGCAGGGTGTACCTCGACACATCCTTGCCATGTGCCCCTTTTTCGTGCACTGAAAGCATCTCTGGGCGTTCTGTAGCCTGCGCTTCTTTTCAGCTAGCGTTATCCCTGAGTTGCAGTCGGGTGTTTCATGCTCTTTTGACTTGCAGGAGAAACATTCGAGGCCTTCCAAAACACCATCCAGAGCCGCCGTAGTAGAGGTTCGTGGCTTGTCATAAATTGTAGACCTCTTCTGCGTCTCGCGCTTGGTGAAAAAGGTGTAGATTTACCACCAACGACTTCTGGCTGTTCCTTAAATGCTTTTTCTTGGCTCTCTACCTCGATGTGCAGAAACACGAGGAGGGTCCTAAGTGCTCTCAGATGAGTGCAACTTTTGGTAGGTTTCAAACTTGTTCCTGGCGGTAGTTCAGATCTACTGTCAGTGGCACTCTCGGCTTCCCCTGCAATGTTTTTCGTTGGTATTCATGGTCATTTCTCTTGGGAACGCTCGAAGGAGCACTGGGTAAGGCATTGAACAGTAGGATTCCTCGCTCACGCCCGGTGCATCAAGACCCCGGATGCAAGCTTGAAGACTATCGCCTCAAGATTCTGACGTTGCTCTGAGGTGAACATGTTGTATGTCCATGTGGCTCTCCATGTGATCCTGGATTAGCGCTTCTTGATTCCTTAATCGCCGCTGTAAAAGATCGATGGCGTCCGCGTAGCACTCTGCTGTGAGCCGCAGTCCATCGACGGCTGCCGCTCCATCCCCTGCTAGGTGTCAAGTCAGGGTCCTGGTAGATTGCGGCACCAAACTGGTTCCAGAAAGGTGGCCAGTTCCAGCTTTGAAAGTTTGACCTTCCTTGATGCTGATGCTGCCAGTCTGTTTCCGTTTTCTGACTGACTGTCACTGGTGGAATGTCCAGGTCCTGTTTAACGCCTTAACTAGCTTTTCTGCTTGGTTAAGTATATGACGATCTTGTCCGCTTGCTCAACGACTTACGCAAATTCCGCATCTCAGTCTTGTTCCGAAACAAGCGGTTCGATGATGGAGTGGACGTTGTTGAGTTGGCCCTGAGCTAGTTTCAGACGTCGCTGATCACCTCTAGCTCAGCTACGTTCGGTCCCGGGGCTATTAGCAAACCTTCCGCGTCGTTCACCAGTCTAGTGTACGACGCGGAAGGTGATCGACCAGATGACCTTGCGCTTTTTTCTTAGGACTTTCATTATACATGAAGAGTCACCCATGTTTCAGCTTCGAAGTATCTGCAATGATGTCAATCCGGGGTTTTCGGCACCAAATTTATGTTGCAGTCGCTGCGGGTCGTCACAGTAATCGTTCCATTTCCACACAACAAGCAACACTTTACTATTTACACCGCTGAGAGTAATTCATCGACATTCTGAAAGTGTACGAGGCCAAAATGTTCAGTCGTTCCCGTTCATCATCCTCGTTCCTCTATCTCCTTCCCGGTTTTTTCTCGTACCCACGTGACGGCTCATCATAGCAGACTTCTTTCTTTTTCTGCTTCTACTCCCTGTTTGTTTAACGCCAAAAGAGGTCTATCCGACGTTAGTTGCAACAATATCCGCAACAAATTATGCGAAAACTTGAAGTGCAATGTTCACCTTTAATCCTATGACTGAAACGCCGATGGTTAAAGCTAAAAATTAAAAGTTGAAAAGCTCCGTCATTTAGGAGGGCGAGGGAATATAGATAACAACTCTTAATTATTTTTTATTTCTTTTTATTTAAGAATAGGAAAGAGGGGGCGGGGGGGGAGGGAACAACATATTTGTAGCTCAAGCGTGCGCACCTCTAGAAGAATATCTCCAGATATCAGAGCTCAAATAATTTGTGTACTTGCAAGTTCAGAACTTTTTCTGGTTGCTTCTTGTGAACTTATTTCACAATGACCTCAGAATGGTTTTGACGGTAAACACAATAATGAACAAGACAGAAAAAAACAGATCAAATGCCTTATTGGTTTCATGGCTATTCGTACAGCGCAGCTCTTAGGCGCCCGTTTCCGTGTTGAGCGGCGTCGGCGTCGGCGTCGGCGTAACCGTGCCTTGCATTATGGAACGTCTCCCATAATGACGTCGCACGTGACGTCACGTGTGGCGTCACGAGGAAAACATTTTCCAGCTAAATTTAGCAGGAAAACTGACGTCACATGATGTCAACGCCAATTCAGTTTTCCAGCTAAATATGAGCGGGAACATTTACCTGCTAAAATTAGTGGGGACATATTCTCTTCATTTAGCGGGAAATTTAGCGAAAATTATCCGCTAAATGGGAGGAGAGCAGGGGAGGAGGAAAGAGGGGAGGAGGGACATACCCTCCCTCCGTCCCCTCCCCTCCTCCTCCTAAGGAGCTTCGCTCAAATTCGGAATTACGGAGTATTGTAAACGTCTTTCATTTTTTTATTAAATCTGAATAACCGATGATATTTTCAATAAAGTGATAATTCTTTGTATAATTCATCTTATACAGTCAAGGCAGCCAAGCAAAGAACAGCGTGAAATTTCTTTAGCCAAAAGTATTTTTTTGTTTTGTACTTGTTGCTAGAAAAACGCCAGAAAGAAAATATCCTTCTCAGAAAAAAACAACTTGGAAGCAGAATGCTTTGGACAGATTATTTTTGTTTTTCCTCTACAGTTATTTCTGTTCTGCGGTTGATTATATGACTATCACAAAACTAATCTGAGCAAGTTTCTTCAACTTTTCTATTTCTTGTCTTGACTTAGCCCGGCAGTTGAAAGGCAATGGATTAAAGAATTAGGATTTCGGAAAAAGAATCTTCCAAACATTCTGAATGAATGAATGGCTCTGCCCGAAAGCAGCTCCCACCGATTTTCCAAAAAGAGTGGCTTCAAATTCCAAGGATGGGCTTTGTAAGAGTGTCTCAATGCGCTATTCGAACATACCTCTTCTTTAAAGTTTACTTTTATACTTTTCAATATTTCTAAAAATCAAAAGGCCCATGGCTAACATATTTTTAGTGCAACAATGTTATTTTTATTTTTTTTATAAAAAGGAGGTTTATCATATTTGTGTGTTTTTAGGCTTTAAGTACATATTTGCGCTCGTAAGAACTAGCTTGATCGTCATATTGATGTTGATAGACTGAGAGAATGACTATAAGTAAAGCAAAGAGGACAAGTCCGTACAAACAAAAAATTAGGCCGCAAACAAGCTGATGAAGGTTTAACACTTTATACAAAACCTCGAGACAGGGGGAAATTTATTGGATGCAGCTGAAATTTATTGGACAGAAGATTGTGGTTTTATAGGGTACAAGTGCCCCGAAAACAAAAAGGAAAGAAAAGGGGAGGTCGAACTTCCCTTCCCCGAACGCGCAACGTAATTTCGGTGAAGAGAGGTTCAACCTCTTTCTTTTATTTGAGCTCTATAAAACGAAAAATAAGATAGAATCGGGGAGAATGACCGTTCTGACAATAGTTGTTCGCCACCGCTTCATCTGAAAACCAACTAGGAAAGACGAGGGGAATGACTGACTTCCTTGCCACAAAATAGAAGTCAGAGTTCAAAACATTTGTACGAGAGGGTTCAATAAAGGTCGCGTGGGCATATTCCATTCAGCAAGTCAGCCGGTCGTGTGCAGATGGTCTTTTCCCTGGTCGTCGGAGCAACGTTGGGTCGGAGTGCCTTGTTAAGCATAGCGTTCCTAGATAAAGTCCCTGGCGGTCGCTTGGTATGTGGGATCGTTGTCGTTGTAGCTTTTTTGGATACCCGTGGTTCTAGCTTTTGTCTCCGCCGCGACGTTCAGTTTCAGGTACCTTTTCTTTCTGTTGCTGCTTAAAGTCGTGGCACGCACAGGGAGAACATAGTCATGCACGTTGGTCGTCGCGACGACCAACGTCACGACGTAAGCGAGCGATGTTGCCGTGATGTGGATTTCATCATAAAATGTGCGTAAACCTCTGGAGCTTTACGTTGTAGGCATGATCGTACAATTTCATTGTAGCTTACAAAAAACGTGCTGTCAGTTTGCTTCGTGAGTACGTATTTATTTTTAAGTTTTGTCGTAAGATCGTTTCGTGAATAAGCTCTTTTACCTGTCGTGGACGACGAACAGAAGGCAGCCGGGCCATAGAGATACGACTAGGCCGAATCGCTTTTCGGCCATCATGGCCACTGGTGATGTAGCGGCGTCTTCGTCGTCATCATACCCACCGCTCTTGTCGCGTTGGTCGGACATCGCACACTCGAGGCAGCACCGCCAGCTCCGCGATTTGCTACAGCCCTCGGGTACTTTGTCTAAGCGAGATTGTAACGCGTTGACGCCTCCAGGTGCCAAAGCTTGTGACTGCGGTACGCTCCGCCCTTCAGGGCATGGTGACGTTAAGGCCGCGCCGGATCTGCCGGATCTCCCGAGATGCATCGCGATCTTCGATGGCTGATTTTGAAGTCCTCGCCGAAACACCGTCGTTTAGAACGAAAAATATAGCCATCCGCTTAAAATACAACCATGCAATTATCAATTGCATGTTTAGCTGATCTCATTCGACTTATTTCTTAATGTGTTTTTTTTTTGTACATTTCAAGTTTCGATTCAGTATCCCTTTGATTGGTCCGTGAAAACCTTCTATTTCTCAGGAAAAGCTGAATATATCGAAACTGTTGCTCATGGTTTTTCTTTAACTTATTTCTTTGTACTTCTCGACCGTTATTAGTGATATATTTTCTTCAATTAAGTGCGTTGTTAGTTGCTATACACACTTAGCTTGCGCAGCACTGGCTATACTTTGGTGATTTTAACGAAGATAAACACAAAAGAAGATCCAAGACCTGCGCTCAAATCTTAAAGGAACGCGATAAAGGGCAATACCGGACTTGGTTTGCTTAATTTGTGTACCAATTTTTCCTCTAAATTCTCCGCGTTCTGTAAAACTGGGTCACAGATTTTGTTTCTTCCCCACGTACCGATTGTATAGCGTATGCAGTTGACAAACCTCAGCCGTGCTGACACTGCGTATGTGGACCTGTGTGTATGGGCCCATCCACTTTTGTGCCACATTTTCGAGATTGTCCTAACTTTATATAAATTTGCATTAGATCGTAGCATCTGACTCGGTGGCGCTTTTGATGGGTAATAATGCCCGTGGCAATAGCGAAAAAAAATCCAACCCGAAGTTTATGTTCGACAGACGGTGGCCCTATTGACTCCTGATTGTTTTGTGCCTTCCTCCCCGGAAGCTGTTCAACTAGAAAATAAAGCTTTTTTTATGCACTTTGCGAAGGTATAATTGAAGGTATATGAATACGAACTGCCTTGACAAAGCCGTAAGATCCAATCACAAAGTTTACAATAATTGCCTAGCCTTTTAGTGACTGTACCCAATTCACACGACGAGTCACTGAGCAGGATTCAATAGCTAAGAAAATCTATAGTATTACAACACAACAAAGTTAAATAAATGCGGTAATTATTTTTGTTTCATTGCAAAATGTGTTTTATTGCGGATTAGGCTTACCACGAAAATCTTTGCAAAACATATTTGCGCAAGATTAAATATCAACCCATTATGGAACCATCTGGCATTTTAATACATTTTTTTCGTTAGATACGCAAAGTACGGTTTCAGAAATGTATAAATTTTGTTTTTGTTTTTGTTTTTTGCCGAAAAGCCGCGTTATTTTTTATCGACAAATGACATGACACTAAAACGAGACAATTATCGAGTGGTAGGAAGTACAAGCTCGGTAAACCTTCGCTATCATCTGATAACGCATCAGATACCGTGTTGAAACACTGTCTTCCAGTACCGCCGTCAGCCACCACTATAAATGGTCATTATCTCCAAGACCAAACGAGGGCAATATCATAAGAAAATTATCTTAACACCTTGTACGCTTAAAACAGCCGTTATTTGACAAAGTTTCGATGGAGATCATAATTCATAACCATGTTCCACCGAGTATATATGTTACAGCAACCAGTTTGAAACCAGAGGTCGCGTCTTGATTTTTCTTTTTAATAAGTGGCATATGCCTTTTTGTTTCGCGCTCTTCGGTCTCCTGTCTAGAAGGTATTTGTGTCACCAAGAGTACTTGTTGAAATGAATCGTGACTTATTGCAGTAATATAAAAACATATTTATACCGAGGTATCCTGCTTCAGTTTGACTTCAGCACGTAAAACATTCAGAGCCAACTCACGCAAAATACCACACAGTGGGTAAAAAGGAACAGACACACGCATGACATTCTGCATCAACGCAATGTGATACCTTGCATTTTTCTCTTTGTAAGGAGATATTCTGATATTCCTATTTTTAGAGAAACAATGTTACATTGATCGGTGACATTCGAATCCAGCTTGTCTTTCGCGCATTTAAGCGATTGTCAATAAGACGATAAAGGCCCAGGTGAAGAATGAGCTTGAGGCGTCCTTCTCCAAACCAAGTAAATAATGTTTACTCTAGGCATATTTTTCTGCATATGGCACTCAAATGAGATGCCCTACGTATCAGTGCACATGACTTGTACCCTGATCATAGTCTGGTAGTGCCATATCCGCATTCACTTTCAATTTGTGCCAGGGCTCTGATATCCTAAAATGCGGTGCAAATGGAAGCATTAAAGAAAAAAGTTAAGAGCTTGCTTTCAGCAAGCTGAACCTAATAGACTGAGCGGATGCAGAAAAAATAAACTCCCTACTCGTGAAAATTTTTGATTACGTTAACATGTGGCCACGCCGCAGATGCCGTGGGGACGGCCCATCACGCCGTGCAACGAGCCGTACGAAGCTCTATGACTGCTGACGAGCCCTCGGGCGCCTCAACTAATACGCGACGAGGGCACATCTTTTGCTTACGAATAAACGGGAGATTACCCGACCCGGCCATCTGCCACAAGCTTCTTGTGCCCTCTACACACACGGGCAGACCTATTAGCAGCAAAACTTCTCCGGGTTACAGCTCTATACTTCGGGACAACTTTTTCGGCGTCTTCGAGAAGAGGAGCGGAGCGTGCGCCCAGCTTTAATGAGCGATTAAAATGGGAAATGTCACATGCGCCCGTACCTTCAACTCTATAAGGCTGTAGCTCTCAAGTTTGAACAGCGCCTCTGGTGAACGAAATCAAATATTTCTTGGGCGCGTTTCAATGGCTTGTCATTGCGCTTTTTTACGTTGCTCGCGGGCACTAAGCTGGCAGAATTTCATTGGTGAATAAAAATTTTGGAAAAAAAGCAAGAACAAAAAAGGTAAAATAAAAATTGTTTGACGATCACTTGGATTTATTCGATAGAAATGTATTAGCACTAGTTCTTTCTCACTCCCTTTTCACCCCTTTACATTCGTTTAGGACCCCTTACTTTTTGTTTGTCACCGCATTCCTGTCGTTTAGTAGTGCCTTCCTTTTTCGCTTCCGGCTGCATGCTTCCGTTGCTAGCCTCTCCGGCAGCAGCCAAACGAAGCTTACGCTCTTCCTCTGTGTCGGCCTGACGTCGCCGACGCGAGCCCTTGGCTTTCTTCCGTCGTCGCTCTTGGGTACGGTCTGGAGGGGGCAACTGAGCTGTGCCGCATTCCAAAGCGGCGCCTGCTCGTCTCTGGCTCCGCGCCAGCTGTGCGACGCTTCGTTTTGGTCCGAAGCGCTGACGTCGTCACTCGTCACCTTCTCTCTCTTTTCTAGCCGCCGTGATGAGACAGTGAATCTGCAAACATGATACCTCCTCACCACCCACACTCCTCGCGACGTCATGCATGGAGCCGACAAACAGACGCACGGACTGACACTGGCGGATTTTCATTAAAACGAACGTTCTAATGTTAACGCATTAAAGCACCCTTATCATTTTGATAGAACAACGCAGAGTGCTTTTTTATTTTGATGATCAAAACTTATTTTAGTTCTTTGCAGACACTCGCTTACAGCGCGTGAACAGATGCTGTGAAGCAACCAACTCCTTGCTTCTTAATGTTCTCTCCTGACACTCTCAGAGAGCGGTAGAAAAAAAAGTCAAAGTAGGTAATAATTGCTAGTATCCTTAATATTCGGTGAACAGTAAATTAAACGTTAGTAACGTCAGTTAAAATGTATTACTCGAAAGCAATATTTAATATAATTTTGTTCAGATTTTTTCTTCAAAATTTGTATTAAGAAAGGATCTTTACCGTTTCTTACTGATGCCATAATATGAAACTTTAACCGTTCAATTGCCCTATATTGTAATCTTCACCATGGTTACCTCACGATATTTTTAAATCGAGCTAAATAGGTCAAACACGCAAAAAGAAGAACAGAAAAGCAGGTTATCTGCATCAGCCATAATAAGTAGTAATTGCTAGTTTTCTAGAGGTCAATGAACTCTCCAGATAATAAACCTGAAGCCTAAAAAGTCAGTCATTCAAAATGTAAAGCGAGTGCTATACTTAAACCACGTAAGCAGAGACGGAAATGTATCCCTCATGCGATGCCTACCTCATCAAAAATTATTGTACCCCACATCGTCGCATAATTCGTGTCTGGTACGTGTGTTCATTTTTAATACGTAAAAATTCGGGAAAGCAACTGCTAGCCCTTTTAATTATTTATGTTACGATTCATCTAAAATTCAATTAAGTAAAGTGCGAAAAAAAAGACCGCTAATGCTCGCAAAAATTATATAAGTATATAGAAATACGATGCATCCACCTGCTTACAAAAATGAGGAAGCAATGCTTTTCGTACTTTACTAGAATGGTCGGCCTACATTTACTCTTTCACCTTCCCAGAGAATAAAAAACTGTATCGGTTTTGTGTATGCACAAGCTAGTTCTCTCAATAAACGAGACTCAGTCCATCGGCCTGGAACATGGCTTTCCTCATCAACGGCTAATTTTGCCATCAAACATTGTCCGTGCGAATATTCTCCTAATGCAAGCAAGCGTCAACTCTACTAGAATATTAATTACCCGTTAGGTATTGTTCGGAGGAGATGGAGCAGGTGACGCTCAATGAAGAAGGCGAGACTATCAAATGTTTATAAATGAACGACATTGAAAACTTAACGCTACCGTTATGGCAACGAGAAAATCCTATTACTCGAACACAAATTGACGCCTTCGGTATGGTTTGAATTTATCTCTATGCACTTCCTCCTACACTAGACGTCAATGATTAGTGTTTCTTAACATCTGCACATTCGTAATCGGCGCACATGCTCCGGGTTCTCGCCGGGGCGGCGAAGAAGTTGTGGTTCAGGCCTCTGGCTGACTCGCCCTCGTTCTGCAGAAAAGCGAAAGGCTGCACGACATCGAAAGTGCGGTCAAGCAAGCCTACTTCTTTATTTATTCATGCGTCCAAGCCGTGGGTAGTGAAATGTTCAATAACTTCTGTCCTTTTGTTGTATGTCATGATTGTCTGCGATGCTCGTGATGGGCATGCAGCTGCTACTCCTTGTCACTTGCACACTTAAATATGTTTATTATTTAATGTCGTATGTGTCAGGGACGTATAAAAGTAACCACGAGACGTGCTTTCTCTTTCTTTTTACTGGCTTGAAGTTTTCTTAATTTTAAAGGACGGGGAAAACACAGCGATTCCAATAGCGCCTAGCAAAATTGGACGAGCGAGGATCACGCGCTGCAAGAAGTTCGCTGCCTCTTCCTGCAGTTTCTAGCCCCTGAGTCCAATAAATGTCGATCTTGTCACTCACGGAAACTTACTGTACTTGTTACTCAGATATGCTCTGAACTGAATTGGGTAATACTCTCTTCCTACACAGGGTCTTTCCCGAAATGCGAGCCAAATCGTTCCTGCGGAAAATACGCATTGCACTAAAAACGGCTGATGCTGTTAGCGAACTCAGCCAAAGGGCTTATTAAGAAAAAATATTAGCGTTCAGTATAATTAAATTATTATTATATTTCGTTAAGTAAATTTTAATTATTACTTTTAAAGGTATTGTTTCAAGTAGAAACTTGATGCGAATCATCGAAAACTACAAAATTCACCCACATTACAATGACATGAGACACATGCAGTATTTTGACGGCGTACCAAAATAAAATCATTTGGGCTCGATTTTAGGTTTCGGTTTATAATTAGAGCGTATCTGCGAGCCCGCGCAGCAATCCCGCTCCTCCCCGTGGTCAAAATGCGAACCTCCGTGCGCCGCCACGCATCGCCCGTACGGGTGCGTCTTCACACTGCAACCGACGTCTAATAAGGCAAACCTCATGTCCGGAGGCTCTCTTATCTAGCCTTTCCTGCGTGAGATGCGTGGCGGCACTCACAAGTTTCTTTTTGCTACAAGGAACGCGATTGCAGGTGCGGAGATTCGCTCTGAGAAGAAACTGAAATCTAGAAACGAGTCTAAATTCAGAATTGTTTTGGAACGCCGTAAGATGATGTGCGTACCTTATATAATTGTAATGTGAGTGAATTTAGTAGTTTCTGATGACTTGAATCAAGTTTATAATTGGAACCATCCTTTAAAATGTTTTAATGAAAGAATTAGTTACTGCAAAAAATTAATTGCTTAATTATACTGAACATTAGTTATTTTCTTTAATGGGACCTTCAGCAAACACTACTTTGGCATCAATCTTTCTTTTTTGTACGATGCGTGTTTTTCGCCGAAACTATTTGGCTTACGTTTGAAGAAACAGCCTTTATAAGAACCCTTGTAATTTCTATACGTCTCTGTTTGAGTTAACGCACAAACTTCTTCTGTGGCGTTAATGGAAGCATTAATGATAGGGCCATAAACCTTGTATCTGCCCCACCACGACTCCCACTTCGAAACACGTGTCCGCAAGGCCAAAGCCAGCTTTCAAGGGAAATACCAGAACGCACTCATGAGATGTAGATGTCATTCGAATCCTAGCGGCGGAACCCGATATCCCTTCCATTGGAGCAATGCCGAAAACAAGAACGAACATAAAACAAACCAGTACGTTAACAAGACCCTTGTTATATTCTGTTCCAGTATGTCCTTAATATTTGAGTTACGAGCCCTCGCTGCAAGATGGTTCTCATACGGCCTCGTGATACAGAAGACGAAAGGGATGTTCGACAAAAAGTTCTCGGAGATGCAGGCAAATGTTACTTCGTTGTGCGTGGCGTTCGCAACTGCAGTTTGACGGGCAGAAAACTGGATAATGTCAGACGGTTGTATTTTTTAAGGTAGCATTGCGAAGGATGAATGATTAAGTCATTCCAAATGTTATTAAAGTGTAAGCACAAAACTACGCTGTGCTAACGCCTCTAGTTAAGGGAGCAGGCATCAAACGAAGGCGCGTTTTTATAGTAGATTTAGGTAAGAGTGGAAGACAGCCTCCGTTGTAGAGTGCCGAGGATAATGTTGTAAGCTGATGAGATGGGTAATGCAAGAAGTTTACATAACTCGAAGCACATTCTGTTGTCCAAACTATTTATACGCAACGTTTGGTCAAAATACCACTCTTGGCACACATCAATGTCTTGATTTGCGCTAGATTAATTTATATGTTTTAGATAAAAACAGTTAAATTTTATGAGCGAATCGAAAGACCTAATCAGACAGCTAATACAATCGTTTGAACTGCTGCACAGTTTGTACTGATACTTATAACGTAATTAGGACTCGTCAAAATTATCATCCTTTCAATTAAGTTAAGCAGCGTTACTCCAGTGTGGGCAAACATATATTTTAAAAAATGTCAGGGTATACAAAATTAGATTCAAATTGTTGGTAAACGTACCAAAATCATATTTTGAACAACGCTAACACTGCTAACGCTTAAAAACAAAAGATGTGCTTTAATTTTGCATGTGATTTTTGTCTGTAAGCACTGCGCGTAATGGGAGCCTCACTTGTGATATGAAAGTTTTCTGAGTAGAGACTCGTGCTGATAGCTCTAGACTACGGTGACCGGCAGGGTGTAACCCCTGCAATCTCCTGGTTTACATAAAGAAGTACTTCCATGCGCTCTCGACAGCTTTCGGTTGCACTCACCTTTTTTCACCGTGTCTTGTTCCCGATGCATATAAATGGGATCATTATTACAAACAAGGCGGAAAGAGAAGTCCAAACAGCAACACGGATCTCTCTATTGAAGCCCGTTCCCGGTAGGAATAACTGGTCCCGCGTTCTCTACTCCCTTAAAGCAACGAAGTTTCCATCGCGGACTACGGGTGATGGCATTGTCTCTCAAACCTTGCATACTACACGATAGGATGGATGCTTCTGAGTATCTGATGTGTGATTGTTTCTCTATGCTGTCACCTTAAAGTATACCACAAGGCTGCAAGTTTTTGTGTTAGCTAAAAAGAACTATTAGTTTACTAAAAACGAATACAATTGTGGTATTAAAGCTGCCGTGTATAGGAAGAATGCCAACAATTTTGTCTGTCGGTCTTATCTTACTTTTTCCTTGTCGATGCTCTGTTCTTACCTTTAAGTACGATTTTCCCTCATCCAGTAAGTCAGCAAGCACTTGGAAGAAGAATATTGCCTGAAATATGGAAATCTCTCTTCAGTCCTTCTGACGCTCACTACTTTTATGGAAATTCGGACTATCCATTATAAACTCCTTTTCCTAGAGCAACTACAGCGTACACAATTTGAAGTGACGTTGTATGCGCCTGTAGGCGCGGCAGTTTTATTTCTGCTCTGTGTAGACCGTCTAAGGCGTCCTGAAGATTGGCACACTGGTGCCTTAGAAAAGGTATTTCCGCCTTTAGTGGCCAGACAACATTTGAAGCGTGAATGATTGCGAACGAGTATAATAAACAACGCCATTTTATAGTAAGTTGTTTGGTGTATGTAAATATGCTATTTTTTGTTTGTGTCGTTTATTAACGCAGCCTCTGCAAGGACAGCAGTTGGAGATTTTCACAACTGTATTCTAATAATACAATCGACTGATTTTGAGTTCAAATATAATACATTGACCACTTTGCTTATTCAGTGTGATATGTACATAGCTGAAAATTTATTATCTCATCTTAACATTCCGCTATTATAAATGACGTGAATCTAAGTACCTAATAAATAATAAAGTTACTAAATGTTTCCACATTTTTACGCTAAAATTTCCCCGACGAAGGGTGTGAGCCCGAACCGTTGCTTATTTCCTTCCCTTTCCTTTCGCATGTCTAACTTCTCACGCTTTACGTTTTCAGAAGAGCCTATCTTGAGCAACCCCGCGCAGTCAACATTGGCAAACTCCAAAGTCGCCATAACGGTTCATCATATAAACAATGTGGTTGGCAACGTGACACACGGCGTGACGAGACAATTTCAAAACATCGTGTTAAATGGCGCATCACAATTTTTTTTTCCTAGAACGTTTGTTTGAGCTAGTGAACTGCCGATCTTTCATACTTGATTGCATACACTATACCTCGTTTCACTCTAATGCCGCATTTCCACTGGCGGTTGAACCGCATCCGGAAAGCAGTTGCGTTTCGAACGCAGGTGTGAACGCGGCATCTGTCCAACTGCAGCCGACGCCTCGATCCAATGGAGCCGATCAAGAAGAGCTAAAAGTGCATCATCACGGCGTTCGTCGTCTTTGTGTGTTTTCTATCACCAACTAGATCAATCACGCGCAAAGAAAAAAAGAAAACGCAGGGTCACGGCGCATTTACTGCACGTGATTGGTCTAACCGGTAATAGACTGACTCAGTCCTCTGACGTCACGCCACTGCGGTGGCGCTGCTGGCCGCCCTACGCATGCGCAGATGCTTTGCCTCAGACAAATCTGGTTTCTGCGCACGCGCAATGCCCACACCCGCTGTGGGCAAACGCGGTCTTGTTTATAAACAGTGAGTTGGTCGATAGCAAACGCGCTGGGACGACGAGCGCCGAGACGACGAGCTTTAGGCGCTGCTTGATGGGTTCCATCGGGTCTCAGCGTGAGCTGCGCTTAGACGTAGCGTGAATCTGAGTATCGTACTCTATACTTGGTTTCAGCTTACGTTCAGTCGCAAACCGACGCTAACGAGCTAATGGGACCGCTCCAGCGGAGTCAAAAAAGCGCGAGTCATTAAGCCTTTTCTTCTTATGTCTGGTTCAGCCGATGATATTACGCGTGTAGAGAAACATGACGAATGCCTTGATGGTGCGCTTTTGAGGCTGTCTCATTAGACTCTCGACAGCTCGTAGCGTCGGCTGCGTCTAGAGTTAAAATAAAACAAAATATGGACACTTTTTTTGTAGCTGGCGTTTTGTTGAGTTTTGACGTATAGTTGACTTGGGTCAAAATAGCAGATCACTTCATTTTTCGAATGGAAGGCGTTAACATTCAAATGGCTCGTGCCGATGGTCCTACTTTTTTTTCTTGGCTATACTTTTTGATTGTAGGTATACGCTTAAATTATTCTTTTTTTTGTGACCGAACTTAACTACGGAAATCTTTAACATGGCAACCGTCACACGGATCCGGTCTATAGTGCCTCACACGAATGTAGGACTCCAGGCATTTTTAAAAGGGGACGGATTGGTTTGATAACAGTCACGCGAGCAAAACATACCCTGTGATCACGTGGTTGGGCTAAATAGGTAGCTGCTTCGTCCGACGCGTTTGTGTATTTAAATCACAATGAGCTGCAAACCAAAACAAAAGAGAGTTTTTAGATGAGTGTGGCCGTCGAGAAGCAGCCAGTAGAAGCACTACTGTGTGTTACAAAGCATAGGTGTTTGTTTGTTTGTTTGTTTGTTTGTTTGTTTGTTTGCTTGTTCGTTTGTTTGTTTTATGGAAGGGCGTGACACCAGAGAAAGTTATAATCTGCGGCATCGGTGAGTCTCGTGTGAAAAGTAGTTTAGGGATTCAGCTTGTTTGCTACAAGCTGCCTTCCTGCGTATTCATCAAATAAAAACATTTCTCGGTGAGTACAACAATAAAATATACATTAAATAACATACCCTGAGCTAGTCCTAGATGAATATTTTATTCAATTAAGTGAGGTGCCCAACTTTCTTCAAGCATTGTTGGTGCTTAATAAAAAATATTAAGATCGCTTTATTATATTAGTTATAACAGAAACCGTACTATAATATTCAGAGTGCGCTTTCGCTTTATATAATTTTGTTGAAATCTCGAATACGACGCAAATGTTAGAATATTTGTGTATATATGGCCTTTTATTTTCTAATTAAAGTAATTTATATCTTGGTACACATAAAAAATAAAAGTCGAAGCTTCTTAACCACATATATTCTAGATCCCATACCTACCCTCACACCGCTATTCTATTCCGAATAAAATTCATAATCACTGGGTCATTGAAAAGAAAAGCAAAACAAATTAGTACTTCATTAGCGTAATTAAATTGCAGTAGGCTACAAGGGTACGTGTTAACCCAAGTTTAGAAATATGAAGCACGTAACCACCCTACA
This sequence comes from Ixodes ricinus, assembly GCA_037355805.1. Lineage (NCBI taxonomy): Eukaryota > Metazoa > Arthropoda > Arachnida > Ixodida > Ixodidae > Ixodes > Ixodes ricinus. The sequence goes on from JAZHYW010022533.1 coordinate 35,925, forward strand.
CCATTTTTAGAAGGGGCCATTGAATTTTTTTTTCTATTCTTCCTTCTTATCTTTCCTCCTCTGCTCACAGATCATGCAGCATTACCAAAGCTACAGGGGCGAGAGTATACCGCTAGCAGTTCAAGAGGAGGGAAAGAAGGAACTTGCCTCTTGCTTGGACCTTCTTTGTGGGTCCGCATTCGCCGTTCTCCCCCTAGAAGATAAGGCCGTCGCTCAAAATTCCGAGAAAACGTGCATCCCCCCCCCCTCACGCCCATGGCCTCCACAGTTCTGCCCGCAACTATCCTCCGTTTGCTTTCGTGTGTAAGTGTCGTCCTTCTTTGTCCAAGTTTGTAAACCTTAGCAGCGTAGAACAAAAATAATGAAAAACCAACTAGCCCAAACCAAAGCTTTATCCACACATAAGCTGACAATGCTGTGAAAGCTACGTGCGTGGGCCAGTCACGCTTTTATATTTTGCAACATGAGCACGCTCACTCGCGCATACCCACGCGCAGAAAATGGGGTCAGATGATGAAAGGGTGGTCCGGCAAGCCCGTAGCTCCCACCGCACTGTCAGCTTATGCCGGAGTCCCACTGCTTATGCATGGTACAAAAGAAAACCTGCATACACACTCGAACGCGAGTCACCGCGAGATCCGCGCTCCGAATGCCGCATGGCAATGAGTTCAAAGAGAAGCTTGGCACGCGGCATTCGAACCACGGATATTGCGGTGACTCGTGTTTGCAGACTGTCTTGTGTATTAAGTTTGAGCAGTGTGACCCCGGCTTTAGGGGTGAATGGAGTATGGTGAGAGAGTATAGTGACGCAGAGCCATGGCCGGATGACGTGCTTTAGGTTGATTGAAGACAGAGTGAGCAGGCAGGCGAGCTTGTTGATGTTGCACATTTTTGAAAAAGCGGAGACGACGGACGACGAAAAGGGGACAACACACAAAACGTTTTGTGTGTTGTACCCTTTTTCGTCGTCCGTCGTCTCCGCTTTTTCAAAAATGTGCTTTAGGTACCGCGGATGTATCACAGTGAAAAAAAACGGAGAGCTTTCAAAGAAAAAGAGCCACGAAATGGTCCACTATGTTTTCAAATTTTCGTACCGAAAAGCCGGCTTTTCAGTTTCTACTCTTTCTTTTCGCCCACTAAAAATATTCTGTTTTATAGTCACAATCTAAATTCATTTTTTCATCCAAATATTCATTTGATGGTTCTTTAAGTGTTTGTTTTGTAGTATTTCTATACCCATTTACGCTGAAGTGTCTTCTGAGCTGAACGTTTTGAATGACTACGAGCGGTAGAGTTCATAGCAGTCAGCATAAAGCTAAAAAACTAACATAAAACAGAAAAATACCATTCAAAAGTTATATTCGCACGCAATCGACGATGATCTTTATGTAATTAGTTTGCTTCATCCCGACCCAATTCGTCATTTTGCAAAGTGGCGACTCGAAACGCTAACACTTGGGACAAATAAAAAAAGAGGCCACCAACGTGGCAAAAAATAAGCAAAACCTTCGGGGGCAGATCAGCGCCCAAGGGACATCACGAGTCGACACCTCGAGAGAAACTGCTACACTCCAATCCACTAAGCGAATTAGTTTTGGCCATTTCGAAAGGCTCCAAAGCGATGTTTGAATATCAGAAAAGGTCGTTTTAAATTTATCTTCGCCCTAAAGTATAACAGGGTTTGTCGATAGCGTGTGGCTGCTGGCAAAAAGGTCGTTCTGTCCCTGCATTTAAATTCAACGGCCGTCATTTGCCCCCTCGTCGCTTATGGCTGCCACTTCATATTTTGTTTTAGTTCGTATGCGTCCTATGTTTATGCGTGTAATTGTTGCCACACCCTTATCTTATCGGTTTTGATGCTGATTCTGTCTTTGATAAATTTGCATTAGCTTTATCGGCATAAGACATTCACTTATATATATATATATATATATATATATATATATATATATATATATATATATATATATATATATATATATATATATATGTATATATATAGTTGTCATCTACCCAGTTAAGCGAATTCGAAACTAATAGTACACAGAGAGCTGGTCAGAAATTGAGTCCGCCGAAACCAGTGGCCGGGATGGTCTAATCGGTTAAGGCGTCGCCCCGGACAGGCGATGGTTGCGGGTTCAATCCCCGCTCCTGGCCCAATTTTAGATGCGGAGCGTCTCTTGCTCGGGTCTATGTCCCGCGGCGTCGCAGTCCGCACTCACACTACGCATGCGCAACTCTCCTCCTTCTTTCTCTCCAACAGCTGAGCGTTACTCTCTCCGCTCTCTCTCTCTCTCTACCAGCTGCGTGCACTTCGCGTACGTTCGCTTCTACTCACACTCTCCTCCACTAGTCTCCTCTCCTTCAAGTGTGAATATAAGCAGCGGTAGGGAAGTGAAAGGAGGATAGTTTTGGGCGCGCGGGTCGCAGCGCCAGGCCAGGGCTTTCCAGTGGGGTGGGGTTTCCCCGCAACTCTGCGGCTGTCGGCTGCTAGCGTTTCTCGGCCGCTCGCGTCCGCCGCAGCCCAAATCCGGCCGGCCAAAAGAAATCAGTCAAGAAGGGAGTAAATTAATTAAGCAAGGAGAAGCTATGCTTGCTAATTCTAAGGAGGATAATTTGGAAATGATGTAAATATAAGCAGAAGAAAGGTTATGCATAAATCTAAAAGAAAGAGATCTATTGGGGGCTGGTGCGAGGAGAACAGACGCGACGGAAGAAGGAGAAAAGAAAAATGAAATGCAAAAGGAAGGAAAAGATTAGCCATTAAAAATAAAGGCAGGCGAGAAGCTGTACCACGAGTTCAGCGCTGTTGACTTCACTTCACCCGTTCTTCCGATGAAGTGTGATGGAAGCAACAGTCCCGTCAGTTGGTGGATTGGCGCAAGCAAGCGTCAGCACCACCCCACAAACCAACAGCAACGCTACGTCCACTGAAGACAAAGCTGCGCAGCGAAGGGCACGCGACGCTGAGCGCAAACGCCTGAAGCGAGCGGAAGACCCTGAACTACGGCAACAAGAAGCGGCGTCCATTCGCAAGTTAACAACGTAATAACACGCAAGTTAACAACGTTACTAACAACGTTACTAACACCGTTAATAACACCGTTAATAACGATCCGCGATGCTCCGCATCACCACATGGTTCCCCTCGGGAAGATAATGTAATTTTTTCGCCAGCTCTCTTTCCTTTCCCTTTCTCTGACTTTAATGCAATAAATTCAATATTCACCTTCTCCCTCTTCGTTCACAATATTACTACGGCTGCACTTGTCAATCTTCACTCATTCCGATTATATATACGGTGCCACTCCGTCCCTATGGGGAGGAGTGGCTCCCTAGATATCTTAGAAGACGGGCCCTTTCCGACATTTGCGAAGCTGAGATGACGTTCCACGTCACTGCCGTAATTCGGAACTAGCGCGGGCCTTAAATCAGCAACGGTTGTTGGCTACCCAGTTAAGCGAATTCAAAACTAATAGTACACAGAGAGCTGGTCAGAAATTGAGTCCGCCGAAGCCAGTGGCCGGGATGGTCTAATCGGTTCAAGGCGTCGCCCCGGACAGGTGAAACTTGCGGGTTCAATCCCCGCTCCTGGCCCAATTTTTCGCCAGCTCTCTTCCCTTCCCCGTTCCCTAACTATAATGCAATAAATTCAATAATCACCTCCTCCCCTCTTCGTTCATATATATGTATATATTTGTATATATATATATATATAGATATATAGATATATATGCCTGTGTTGTTGCAGAAAATGGCAGAAAAGTTCTTTTTTTTTCACTCATGTTTTTAACAAAATAGCATGGTATATCAAACCTGTCAGGAATAGGAGTGAGTAATGCTTCGTAAGTGTTGTATATGCTCACACTTTCATCGGACATTTTATTTTACTGCAAAAGATTAAGTATTCTCCGTTTCAAGCCATGACAACAAATGCTCGATTTCCTTGAACATTCGCGCTTTGCAACTAAACGATCTTTACGCATACCTCACGTACAAAACTCAAGGAGTGCAAAAGTTAAACGATGCAACTAGTCGACCAGAACTGTATAAATTGCTTTCCACTACACTAACTCTATTACTCACATGCGCTTCAAGGCATAACATTGTGCTGTTTCAGCTCTCTAAACATAGACGAATCTGGTTTTGTGACCGACCATAAAGCGACTTACGTATTTTTGTACAAACTTTCTAGAGAAATCAAGAAATTGTCAATGTCATTTACGCTGCATAGGTAAGGCTTTTATAAGGTAATTAAATAATACCTTTGAGTTTAAGTAAAGGATAATATCTAATAAATAATTCAAAACTTTTTGTTTTGTTCTTCAGCTGCTCCCAACCTAAGCTTTTCACCAAATGCATTGCTTGGTTTATACTCGGACACAATAAATTTTTTCAACTCATTTTTAAGGTCGCTCTTTGGGATCCACGCATTTTTCAATAAGCGAAAAGAGGTTAGTTCTTTTGAAAACAGCAGGAACACGCGCACATCTGGCTGCCGTATCTGTAACACTCATTCATCGAATTTTAAAAAGAAAAAAAAAACGTAAAATAACTGCTACTTGTAATCGATAGGCATTTGCACTCGGGAATGAATGTAGACGTCAATGTAGACAACAACAGCGTAGATTATTTGTCTGTGTTTTGACGCAGCGCTCGATTCACGTAACCGAACGTTGCGTTAGCCTTCGCCTGGGGCTCTTGTTCAATCGGTGAAGCCGAACGCGGACGCAGCCAAACATTGGTCACAAGTCGTGCCCAATCTTTGCTCCGCGCTCAATTGAGAAAGATGTAAGGAATCCAGTGCACATTCATTGTGCTGGTAAATTCAAAACTGGGGAAAACAAGCTGGACATAGCGCCCTCCTTATATGGTTCGATCTCCTCACCAATTATTAGTTAGAGAGATGGCGCGAGAAACTCACTCGTAAAAATACAGCAAACAGAACAAAAAAGTGCTTATAAAAACTAAGAACAGGTACATAGGAGTTAGAAAAAGCGCCTAAACGAAACGTTCTACTTGGCGTGCAGGAAGAGGATGGTCATTTGTGAAAACTAAGAATGAAAGAGAATCGGAGCAAGTAACGCAGGTAAGAGTGGTCCACGTTCGTGTTGTCTGTTTTTTTACCGATATCTGCCGCTTTTCTTTTACTTCGTAGTGCTCAGTTATTCTTAATATATACTCAGCATAGAGTAAGTAAGTTCAAAAATTTTACTGTGCAATAATGCGGTGTGCTTGCGTTTGAATTGACAGCCTTATTCCTTGGTTATTTTTATTTCGTCGCTTTAGTTTAGTTTGTTTGAAATAGTCCGGCAATTTTTTTTTCTTTTTGAAGCAATACGTCATTAAGCGGCCATAAGATATACAAAGCGCGTACGCGAAAGTTCGCAATGCGTATTTACAAAGAGATACTCATTCTCAAAACGTACGATTGAAGGAGTATTGGTGAAAGGGAAACAAATAAGAGTAGTCTGCGTTTGTGTTGTTTTATATACAGACACCTTCCGCTATTTCACTTACTTGGTAGTGTATTGCTGCGCAGAGTTATAGCTGATCTTGACCGCGGCGTAATTTCTGTAGGTTGAAAGGGTTCATTTTGGAATGAAACGGTGTGCTTCTGTTTAAAATGATAGCATTAATCGTCGAATTTTTTTAATTGCCTCGCGTCAATTTACCGTGTTTGAAAGACTCAGGTAATTGTTCCTTGCAAACAGTGAGACATCAAGTGGCTCACTTCACGAAGATTCAATAGTATAAACATTTTGCAGCCCCACACAGAAATTAACAATTCATAAAACTTTAATTATCATCACCCAAACGCCGGTTTGAATTTGACTGAAGCACGAGGACCTAAGTGGGAGGCTTCGCCCCATACTCTGTTTCACTTTAAGTTCTATCGCAGTCAACGCTACGGTCCGATGGGACAAAGACGCCGGGCGAACTGATGACACAATTTCGGAGCTCCCTGATGGGCTCCACAAGAGCGTGGCGTCACCCCTGGTCGGAAAAGTGGAGCGGCGGAGTATGGCAACCTGAACCACCTCTCTTTAAAACCATATCTTCGTTTAGTGTAGACAGTTTGAAAGTTAGACGCAGCTGGAAGAAAATATTGCTTTTAAAAGACGCCCGCGCCCACTATGTCGTTGGCAAATTTATTGAAATATACGTAGCCATATTTGGAATGCAAAGGCGGCTGGTGTACTTGCAGAACGACGAAGCTTCTGTTTGCAAAATAAACATAAACTCTCTAAGTGTGCGTCTAGTAAGAGGATATGGCCTAAATACATAATGAAAATGCTTTTTTTCTGTACGAACTTTAATTACTGTGAAAAAAAGCGTGTGATTTACGCCCTGTGCTGTAAAAAATGTCCGCCACCAGTAACGTTAAACGTGACCTTGGCTCTCTAACTACGGCACGCAGTTAGAAACGCGGCTGTAGCCAATGCTTGAAGTCGCTTGTTAGCGTAGCCAGTGCGCCCAAGCCCTCTTCTCGAGCAAAGGTAATCAGAGAAACCATCTTCCGCAACTCACTATTTAATAGATAGGATCGTTAAACAGACTGATCTAAAAAATTCTTTATTTTTTTCTTTCTTTATTTATACACTTGTTGTCAACAAGTTTTGCTTCATCACTCTGGAAGAGCCGCTATGGAGCATTGCGACAATCGCATATATTTCACAGCAGAGTGTAAGTGGCGGAGTATCGCCAAAGCCCTACTGTAATGGCACTTGATGTGAGCCGGTATAGACTTACGTAGTACGGGCATTCACCTCAGGTTATGGAAGTCTTCAATAAAGGTCGACAACTTTATGCGTAATTGTTTCTGGCGGAAATATCCATGACCCTAAAAGACTAACTTGTTCATGTGGCGTCACATATAGACAAAGAAGTTCGCCGCTTGAGGCTCTGTGAGCTTAGAAGCGACGCTGATAATTTTACTATCATTAAAAAAACTTCTTCAAATGTGTCTTGTTCATAAATTTGTCCTCTACGTAAAGCGGTCCTCCACTTTTACGTATTTATATGCCATTCTGATAGTTGCACCTTCCTTACAACAAGTAATTATTTCGAATGACTAAAGTCAAGGTGACAAGCAAGAGTTAAGTTTAGTGAGTTGTCCGTTGTGTTACAATCCTAAATAAATTGCGGTAAATATTTTTACAGCGGAGCTGTTAAGGGCTAGGTTCCCCAGGATCGTGTCCGTGTATGTCGACACAAGCCTACCTGGATAGCTACCGCCATCTATAAGCGACGGCGGCAAGCACACAACCAGTATGGTTTCCGCCGTCGCTCGTAGATGGCGGCAACCTCTCCAGCTATAATAGAAGAATGGAGAGTTGGGCGCGTTGGTTGGAATTCATCGCAGAAAACATCGCGAAAAACAGACGACGACGTAGAATATGCACACAGTCTATCGAGTACAACTCCGCTGGTCTTCCTTCTTTACGAGAGTAAAAAGGCTGAACGTTTTATTCGCAATGGGTGCTTGATAATTTTACTTCATGTTTTGAGTAAGCCTGCCTATAGCAAGGATTTTTGTTCCGATCGCCATGATCCAAGACTCACGTTTCGTGACAATATCCACACCTATCTTTCCGTCAGGTAGAGTTTCACAAATTACCATTTTGTCCACTTGTTTTTACGCACTTTCTGAAGCATACTATAATCGAAGCTGTCGGGCGTTCTGCTCTCTTTTTGTGAAACTTGATTACACCATACGACGGTGCCAACTCAATTATTGGTTGCAAGCCATAGCACCAGGCAGCTAGGTTGCTTAGCCGTTCGAACGTTGGTGCCGCTCTCGTGTCCATGTGTTATCTTGGCAAAGTGCTGTTTATTTTATTTTATTATAAGATTTTTTTGACGGTCATTTTAGTGTCGTTGTCACTCATACAGTAATAAAAGGATCAGGAAGAAATTGCGGTTTCCAAAATGTGGGCTTCTCCTCTTTATAAAGGCTTGTGCAGCAAAGCCAGAGTTGCAGAGCCTTCTGCTATTCGTGACAATTTGTAGCCATGATAAATTTTCTGTTCACTACGGGATCAATTGTTTTCAAGTAGCAGGTGCGCCATAGGTAACCTTCCCGTTGGAGGAAGAAAACGTTTATGTCCATTGTTGGGAGAAATTCTCGCATCGATTTCCTCCAAGTATTACAAGCAGTTTTTAAAGCGGAGCTGTTAAGGGCTAGTTTCCGCAGTTTCGTGACCGCCACCAAATAAATGTCGACACATAACTGTGGACAGCTACCGCCATCTTTAAGAAATGACAGCAAACAGACAAACGGGTTGTCGATTGTTTGGTTGCCACCGTCGCTTAAAGATGGCGGCAACCTTTCCAGCCTTTCCACCCTGGTCTTCACTAGAGTGGAAAGGCTGCATTAAGGTAGCAATTTGGGGCATTTGGCTCATGATCACCTAAAGAGCGCCAAAAATAGAAGGACGAGGATGTAGACCGACAAGAGCACTCTTGTCTGTCTACTTCCTCGTCCTTTATTTTTAGCGCTTTTTTAGGTGGAATGTCTGAATTTCTCTAGGTGTCCTAGAAGTCGCCTTTGAGGTCGTACTAGTAGTCGTCCTTGAGGTCATCCTAGATGTCCTTATTCAGGTCGTTCTTGAGGTCGTCCGAGAGGTTGTCCTCGAGGTCGTCCTTGAGGTCGGTCAAAACGTTGTCCTCGAGGTCGTCCTAGACGTCGTCCTTAAAGTCGTTCTAGACGCCGTCCCTGCGGCCGTCCTAGGCGTCGTCCTTGAGGTCGTCCTAGATGATCGTCCATGAGGTCGCCCTAGACGTTGTCCTTGAGGTCGTTCTAGACATCGTCCTGTAGGCGTCGTCCTTAAGGTCATCCAAGAAGTTCGTCCTTGAGGTCGTCCCACCATAGTACAGCTTCGCTGGTCTTCCTTCTTCACCAGGGTGAAAAGGCTGAAAGATTTTTTTCTTTAAGTAATAAATTTCTTTAAGTAGTAATTAAAATTTTTAATTTAAAAAAGTAAACAAACAAGTACTTAAAATTTTTAATGTGCATTAAAGGCTTTACTCAGAATAAATATCAGTGTAAACACGAAGATTTTAGTAAGAAATTTAGCACATTAACAAGAGATTTGTATTTTCTTCGTTTTTTTCTGTCGCGCATATGTTACGTTCATGTAACATATGCGGACTGTTGTTAGTCGACCACGAGAAAAAATAAATCCCATAGTTTTTTTAGGCATCCTCGGAGTACAGGAACACGATAACGTGCTTACCTGCTCAAGCAATATTATCAATTACAAATCACAGTCAACTATGTGTATTAAGTTATCGTAAATGAAGAGGCATACTGCTCTTATTTTCTCACTGGAAAACATTTTTACGCGACAGAACATCAGCATTATGTTACCTCATGCCGATATCATTACGCTCTCGACACGCATTAACAATCTACATACGGTTTCCAGTGGGTACAGTGCATTTTCATGAAAGATACAAAGCACAACGAGAGGTGAACACTTTATTGCGCTCAACTGCTGCACGATTGCATCTGCCATCAATACTAAAGAATTTCAATGATTGTTTTTTATGCTTTAAATTTTCGCGCAACAGGCAAATTTTAGGGACTCTGTCTGTGTGGGCCAACCATGCGGGCACGGCCCCGCATCTTCATTTTTCAGAGGGTAGATGATGATGCTCCGATGCGCCGATGCAAGCCCGAGTTTACGCTCCGTGTCTCTCGGCTATGTACGCTCCCTCTAAAAAACAGTTTCATATCGAAGAAGAAAAAAACTTCAAGTCTCATATTGTTCGCGTGTGCTGAACCGTAAATACTCGCGAAGGACGTCGCCGTTGAAAGATCCGTGATTCTCCGTATCCGAATTTGCTTCGAATTTGCTTATTAAAGAGCCAAATAGCAGCATGAGCCTTCATGTTGACCGACCTTTGTGTAGCAACGCATGCACACAAACACTATTGAGAGAAATTTTCTTCCTTTTCGTGTTTGAGGAATGTTTGTGGATACAGGTTTGCTTCCGGGTGATAGAAAATACACTTTCCAGCAACACACTAGAGGTAAAATATTTCTAGTCAGTCTAAGAGTGTTTTTGGATATGTATTTATTTTAATATGTTGTTCCGCATGACAGACATACCTTTTGAGTTATGCTTACTGTAAGACCATGATAATATCGCGACCATAAATATACGTCATTAATAGAATTTGGTGTGGTAAATGGCGATTTGCGAAGCGCTATGCCGTATTGAATGGTCCCAGAAAATATTCTGAAACAAAATCGCCTTAAGGATCTGCAAAAAAAAAGGGGGAGGGGGAGAAGGAATTTTGTTTGTTTCAGACGAATTCAAGAGGGTAACTACAATATTTAATTCAACTACCTCGTGCATACACCGCGGTAAGCCTTCGACCGTATGTTACCCACGACTAAAATTTCAACCCGGTAACTGGAATATTATACCATTCATTTTTTTTCTCAAACTACTGGAAGTGTATCCTGAATTGTAAGGGTTGGTTGTACTGAGTATACTGCGCAACCTGCAGAGCTTACGTTTGTAATTGAAATGTCTAAATACTTTTGCTAATTTCTTAAAACTTCAGCGACATCTCCTAATATTGAACAACTTCGTGATTTGTTTTTGTTTTTTATTAAAAAAAGTTTTTAAGTGTTTTGGTTCTTCGATATACGAGTGCATGCACTGAAAGCTTAGAAAATCGTAATGAAGCGGTATAACATACGTATAAAGTAAAGAACTGCATTGGTACTCCACCTGGTGTCATGTGATATGTTTACACGTTTTATTATAGCCCGGCCACGCCTATCACGGCGCAGGCTCTAGTGCGCCGCACAGGTTGAGGCCGAAGAGCGCGCGGCATTGAGCAATATCAGGGGGAGAGAGACGCCGCGCGTGGCGAGGAGTATACACTACTTGTGAAAGAGTCGGCAGCAGTGGAGAGGAGTTTCAAGTGGAGAAAACATCGTTGCGTTTGAAAATTGTTGGTCTACACTCGGTCTGTAGCCGGAGATGATCCGCTAGAGCCTAGCCATTGACAGCTTCGCTGTAAAAAATACCGTGGCAGTTTGTTGCCGCCATTTTCGCTTACAACTGCGGGGCAGACAGTTGAACCCGAGCTCCATGCAACACCTACGGGTCGACGGACGGAAAAAACACGTTCCGAGTGACACTGGACATGGATAGGTTTAATAAGGTTCAAGGTGCCGAACCTCTTTTTAATTCTTAACGAGATCAAGAAATACGGCCGCGGGATGGCGCGCGCGCGGCTCAAGGCGCTGCTGGCGCATTAGAAGAGGTCGGAGCGGGCAGTCCCTCAGTATGCGACGTAACTTGAATATTGTCACTGGTGGCGTTGTCAATCAGCTGCCAAGGCGGAGTGGCCTTCCCCCTATATGTGTCAAACGCTCCCAATTACTGACACTCTCAAGGAGGTTATCATCATACAACTCAGAACGAAGAATGTAAAACCCTTATTTTTTTATTATATATATGAACTTTATCCAGGAACGGTCTAAAAACAAGACAAAAATGAAGCTCATAATTTTTAGGTAGAAATTTCCTAACGTCATAACGCTCCTAAAAAGGCGCAAGCTCGTTTTAGAAGAGAATATTGTTTTGAGATCACAACACTCGTGCACGTTAAAAATCAAGCATGCGGTACTTTCTTCTAATTGCCCGCGCTCCTTCTTCCTCTAGCCGCTAAAGAACATGTCTGGAAATCGCTCTCGAATTAGACGCCGCCGATCAGGGAGCATCTCCCTAATTGCCCTCGTTTGGCGGAGACAGCGGGGATGCTGACGAAAAAAGGACTCGAACGTTTCAGACAAAGGGGAAGAATGCCAGCCCCTTCCGGAAATCTTCTTTGGCGGAACCGTTCAATCGCACGCCGGTGGTGCCACAGGCCCACAATTAGTCTGAAGCAAAAAAGCAAAACAAAGTCGTTCCTTCACTGAACATTCCCGGAAAAACAGCAACACGAATATTTGTCAGCATAACTTTTCTCAATCAATTATTTTTTTTACATCAAGCAAATATCGTAATTACGGAAAGGCGGAAGGGTTCATGCTTTATTAAGTTTGCATTTCATCATCGTTTACATTTTCGCCGCCTAGAGCTTAGGCCCGGCCCTTAATTTGAGCGTCATGAAGTAACACAAAAACGTTTCTAAAGCTTGCTTTTGATTGAAATGATCAGCTGCTACCGGAACTCCCCTCTACTCGGAAAAACTAATTACGCAGACTCTAATGTAACCACATCAGGTCGACACAAGATCCTTGAACATTTGTTCCTTTAAAACTTAACGACTTTTTTGTTTCATAATATTACGCGCGACGATAATCCCATAAAGAAATGTTGCTAACAGGAGGCAGGCGCGCAACCCGCAATAGTTTTCTCCCGAATCAAGAGCAAGCAGGGCAGTCTATTTTTTGTCGAAAAAATCCGCTATACACCTGGCCCCTAATCGTTTCCCGTTCTCACTCCAGAGGCTGATTTAGAAAACGGCGAGTGAACGCCTAACGCCGACGCAGCGCTCGGCTCCTCACTGCGCTGCTGGACTTAAGTTCCAGGCGTACGTTTTTCACCTGTCAAGGCGGGTTACTCCCGCAAGTCACATCACGTGAGCAACCACACGTCAGCGAAGCGTAATACACCTTAGCTCACGCTAAACGAGTGAGCTCTCCCAATACCACTTAGAGGACAAGGCCGACTGCGTCTCAAAGAAAGTACACGCTGTTTGAACCAATTCGAAGAGTGCACCTACAGGCCCGCTGCAAAACATGGCGCCCACAAACAAAACATTCATGGAACGGTCGCGTGCTTCTCGTTCAAGACACGAGGCGGCGAGATCAGCTGTGGCAACGAAGCAATCGCTGGGTGCTCTCCATTTCTTAGCCACGCGGACGAGGCTCTCTAAGATCCGCCGCAATATCGAGGCGCCACAGGCATCCACTTTAAGCGTCGTGTGATCCAGTTTTTCAGGACTATCGCACCAAACTTTGTGTTACCCCCACCTTTGACGCGCTACTATGTCAAAGAGACGGATTTTTTTTCTTCGCCGTCGGCGAGTTAATTACTTCCCGAATGAAAATGGCAGTCCAATTTAACTTGTCGAAGGAACTCCTCGTCTTTTTGTCAGATAAAGATGAGAGTGAGTATAGTCGGAGACAGGTCAAACACGAAGTGGAAGCTCCTCCCATCTCTTTCCACTTCAGTAGAGCGAACGCCGGAGAAGAGGCGACCTCCTCTCTACCGTTCGCTCCGCTGAAGGGGAAAGGGGAGGGAGGAGCTTCCACTTCGTTCTTGACCTGTCACCGAATGTAGACGCCTTCTATTACGTGGTACGTCGCATGTCTCAGCCACTAATGCATCATATTCACAATATAGCGCATATAACGTATTCATCGAGTACGAATGAAATGCGAACAGCGGAGCGCGTGGCTTATGATACATGCAGCGGTAACAACTAAGGCAACACACAAAATTACGGGATGGAAAGGGAGTTTTTTGGGTGCACGCCCACTCTGATTTGTTCACACCCTTGTAGCTCCTCTCTCCAATTCACGGATTTATCAGTTCCTAGTTGCCTCTCGGTATACTGCAGCTGAAGGCTGGCCTGCAGTTCGCGTTTCATTCGTACCCGATAGTACGTCTCGGGTTGTGCAACTTTGGTCAGGTGAAGGTATTTCATGATCGATGCTCGAACAAAAACAATATGTTTATTAGACCTCTCATTCGACTCCACGAAGAGAGCAGAAAGGCTGAATTAACTTAATTTAAACGTACGGCTCCTGTGAATCTCATTAGGGTTATATTTGTATGTGCTTAGTTCGCAAATAAATGTTTGCTCTTGTGGTGACCGGGCATCCTCGTAAAAAAGGGGAAAGCAAGAGAAACATCTCGGAGCTGGAAATGTTATAGGGAGTAAATTAAACTTCGTTTATCGGTACCTCCATTATCACACAGGATAATAAGGGTTTATTCTCAGATGCACTAACAAAACGAGTACTAATTCTGGGAAAGGTCATCTTCGTCTTGAAATTTCAAGTTCATAGCCCTCAGCCACGTTCTCAAAGGACGTCTTACAGGAAGAGGGGGAAGGTATAGGACAGATTGTTTACAAAAATTCCTGAACATAAAGAACCTAGACACAGAGTTTCTGGCATTGCTCCAAACTCTTGGTGTGGACACACTAAAAAATACCCAATCCATAATAAAACAAATTCAAGGCGCCTTTGAAAGTGGCAAATATACTTACTTACTTCTCTTTGTAGGGTTGACACGCACTCTCCGCCTTTTTACGATTTAAGCACCGGCCAGGACCACGCTCATACACACTCTAACATTTATACAAATTGTTCTAATTTCAAGAGTATTTATAAGTATAATTTGAATTCTGTAAAACGTTATTGCAACAAGCCGAGACAACTGGTCGTAACCTTCATCGTTATCTTTGAGATAATAACTTCGCTCCTGGACTTACGGCGTAAGTTTTAACAGTCTCTTACAAAACGACTCGCCACCTCAGGGCGCATACAAGTTGGGCAACAACTTCTTTAGGCTCGGGTTATATTCGCGCCTAAACTAAACTGCCGAGTGGGACGACGTGTGAACAACCGTTGATCAGGGACGTGATATCTCACTCCCCTTTTCCCCCGCCAATTATCTCCCCTTGCCTTCCCATCCAAGCCAGAACTTTTTTGCAGCCGCGCACAGACCTCCCCTAGACAAATTGTTGGTAATTAAAATAAATGGAGTTGCCTCTCTTTGCCCAGACAAAGCCTTTCTTCACTCGGCACACGCGAGCACTACGCCGAGCATGTGGGCAGAAGCCGGAACCAAAACGTACAAATGTAATGCAATGCAATCAGCGCTACAGCTCTCCACGAAGGAAATAGGGAAATTAAGAAGAAAGGGAAACAGTCTGCTAAGTGAGGAGAGAAAGAGATGCGGGTAAGAAAGGGAAAGTGAGAAAATGGTCGATCTGGGGACGCTGACACTTAGACCGCCAGTGGGCGAGAGAGCTGGAGGCACATTGGAAAATTAGGAGGGACGGGTGACGCGAGAGACAGCGAGTTTCCGGAGACTCCCTGGCTTCGGGAATGAGGTTAGCAGAAGTGAGGAAAAAGAAAAAGCAGAGAAAAGAGGAAGACAGAAGCCACTGCAAATGCTAGCACCCATAAATTTTATACAGGATCGTTTGTGGAGGCTAGACGCCGCAAAGAGGAAACTCAGGGTTTCTTCGGTAAATGCGGAGGATATTTCCAGAGATGAGGGAAGTATTGGCTTGCCACTGGAGTAAGAGAGGTTCGAAGCCCTAATTGTATGTTTCGGTCGGGTGAGGTTTTAATATGTCAGATGATGATGTGGGATGCGGCTTAATCATTCAGTGGTGTTCATTTAAGGCTTCTTAAGATATTCTCGCCTTGCTGGCGAGGAAAATATTTGCTCGGCTAACCATTTAAATTACGTGCACCGGTTGATTGCCGATAAAACGATGTCGGCTTAAAAGGAGGTTCATAAATTTACGAGGAGACGTCGTTTTTCGTTGTACCATCATACCTGCGCGAAAACAAATTGCACCACCAAAAATAGGGATCATCTACAAATAGGCTAAGCAAAGAAAGTTTAAATAACCTTATAATACCAAGAGAGGCATGAAACCAGTGGTGTGGTGAGAAACTCTAGCGTCTAACACAAACTGGCACGGGAGTATGTAGCCGAAAACCTTTTATCTTTCAATCGTAGATTTCTACGCAAGGCTACCGATCAAAACTAAGCTCTACCGCATGTTTGCTTCGGTTGATCGTTACTGTTATCTGAAGCAAGGCCTCGTTCATGAGGTCCAGATACGCAGATTCCTAAGAGGAAAGACTTCAACGAAAGAAAAGTAAGGCAGCCGAACTGATGCACCGCAGTCTTCCACCTAAATGAAAAGTCTACTACCGCAAGGCACTGCTGTAATCCCCCTCTTCTAAAACCTCGCACAAAAAAAATTGACCTGATTTTGTAATTCTGTGTGCTTGTAGAATCTGCAGTATTCACCAAAAAGAAATGCTAAATGCGACGCAACGACAGCAGGCAGAGTCTTCATAAACTCGAACTCTGCGTTTCGATTTCGCCCCGTGCCACGCGGTACTTAAACAGCGAGTCAGACATGTCAGATACACAGGGCGCGGCGCCATATCAACGAAACATTTCCAAAATGCAACGTATCATTAGCCTTTCTTTCCGTCAGGATTCCATTTCATGTATATACAAACATCGATCCCAAATCGTTAAACAATATTATTTTTAATGTATTATATGAAGGTGCGCTAATGAGGTCGATGCACCATATGGGAACGCACCGCGTTTAAACCCACTTGGAAAGCTCAACACCCTCCATGAACTCATCTTCCCGCCGTTATACTCCTTGTCACATTGAGCCCGACTGCAGCCAATGTCACGATCCGATAGTGCCAATCAATCAGCGTGAAAAGTGCATCGTAATGGCGCTTGTCGTCTTCTCGCGTTTGCAATCCTTGGCTAAACAAATCACGCACACACAGTAAATACGGCAGGGCCGCGAGCACCTTGACAGTACGATTTTGGCGCCCCTCAATTAACTCCATCAAATCGTAGCTTTTCTTCATTTTTTGTTTTTTTGCGGTTGGACTTGGATGCAAAACCAATACGAACTCAACTCACTGACGTCATGCCATTGCGGTGGCGCTGCTGTCGGTACTGCGCATGCGCAGACGCTTCACTCCTCCCGAATTTGGTTTCTGCGCACACGCAGTGGGGCAAAGCAGGCTTGTTTGGAAACACTCTATGGGTGTATATAGGTTGGGTGTGAGGTCCATGGCTTTTACCGAATGTCATGCCTAACTGCGCGTAGTTTGTTTTTTATTCTCGCTATTTCTCCGTCGATATCACGATCGATAGAAGTACAAAGCAAAACGTAAAGAGGTCATAAAAAGCGACAGCACGACTACCTGTCGTTTTGTCGTCCCCCTTTTCATTCCCCTACGCCCTTATGCAGTTTGTTCGAGCGTGATGCGTTCGGCCGCCCGGGGGATGGGGGGGGGGGGGTTGTTGACGAGTCGCTACTTCGGCCACTCAGTTATGTCGCAGCAGGTAGTAACACTCGACGCTAATGGACGATTGTTTGCCGAACTTATTTTTTCTCGCTCCCCACTTGGACTTGCCGGCACCGCTGCAGGCTATACACTCGATAATTTGGAAGCGGGCCTCGACGTAGTTTTCACCAGCTTTAAAACCTCCACTCTTTTTCCTCTTTTTTTTTACAGCGATAGCTTTTATGGGCTCTTCTTCCCAGCACTAGAATTGATGTTGTAGTCGTTGATTATGTTTTAGTTGGCGTAGTATAAGGGCGTAGTGTGTCCGACGTCGATGTGGCCACATCCTCGAAAAAAGATCGGCCGCCGCCCACGGGAATCGAACGTGGATCCGTTGCCACAGAGCTACGCTATAGCGTTAACAACCCGACTTATGCCGGGTGATATTTTTTATTCAAAACAGATTTAAAAAAGGCATATTTACTGCTACGTTAATGTCGTCTTCACTATACATTTTTCGAGCTCGGCGGGCATTTGAGGGGCGAACAACCGTCACAGTCTGGTGAGTAATTAAATACAATTCGTTAATTAACTTTTTAAGTTGTGAAAATATACAGATAGTTACAATTAGAAACTTACTGAGCATCATCAAAAACCACTGAATCAATTCTTTCTAGAACGACTTGTAGCTCGTGGTAAACTCGAGGGCGCACCAAAGTTACCACTCGTGAAGCAGGCGCAAAGCCAGCAGTGGCGGAACGCAGGTGATTAAATTGTGATCGCGTTCCCCAACTGCTTAGCTTTGCGCCTGCTTCACGAGTGGTAACTGGCACGCCCCCGAGTTTGCCACGAGGTACAAGTCATTCTAAAAATACTTGATTTAGTGGTTTCCGATGACGCTCAGTAAGTTTCTAATTGGAACCATATGTCTCTCTTCACTATTTAAAAAGTTAATGAAAGAATTTTTGTTAATTACTCACCAGACAGTGAGGGTTGTTCGTCCCTGGAGTATCCGCCGAGCTCAAGAAACATCTAGCGAAAACGGCATTCAAGTAGCAATAAAGACACTTTTAAAAAAAACCTGTTTCGAATAAAAAAATATTGATCGGTATATAGGGTTTTTGAAGTATACGCAGTGCCCACTACGCGCGCCTTACGAAGAAATACAAAGAAATAGCCGAAAACAAAATGCCGGCGTAGCATTGTCAATGCCGAGAGCTGATGCCGCGAGAAGCGCATTTTCACGCGCTCCGGAACAAAACAAATAATTGAGCAGTCCCGTGTTAATGCACAGTATAGTCACGGCGAAGTCTTTGGGCCTCGGCGTCACGTTCACGCACCCTGGTGGTCCGTGAACAGAAGCGTGTAGAACAAAAGACGCATCCGACCATTTTGTTCCGAACGCTTCTGTTTCTTCCTTGTTCCGCAGCTCGTGGAAGCTCGTCTCTCGGCACGAGCTCTTGGCACTCACAGTGCTACAACGGCAGTTTGTTATCGCCTATTTTATTTTTTATTGTCGGAAAGCGCGTGCAGTGGGCATCGGGTACTACAAAACGACTAATTTTAAAGCGGGTTGTTAACGCTGCGGCGTAGCTCTACAATAAAGAAAAAATTAAAAGAAAAGCTGTGACGTAGCTTTGGGGTAGCGCCTCCGCTTCGCACGCAGCGGACACAGGTTCGATTCCCGCGGGCGGCGGACGATCTTCTTGAAGGTATTTGTCAACATCGATAACGGACACCCTACGCTACACTACGTCAACAACTACAACATCAACAACGAACGTC